>WNWK01005063.1:38787-127713 GCA_009830355.1 Cherax destructor | reverse complement strand
TTGGGGTCTGCACGGATAACTCTGCACTGTGATAACTCTGCACTGTGGTAACTCTGCACTGTGGTAACTCTGCACTGTGGTAACTCTGCACTGTGGTAACTCTGCACTGTGGTAACTCTGCACTGTGGTAACTCTGCACTGTGGTAACTCTGCACTGTGGTAACTCTGCACTGTGGTAACTCTGCACTGTGTAACTCTGCACTGTGGTAACTCTGCACTGTGGTAACTCTGCACTGTGGTAACTCACACAACAGTCACATCCCTGAACAGGCGTCAAGGACCAGATGACAAGTGTGAACTAAATATTTTCTTGATTTGTGTCAAGGATAATCTTATGTTTTTAAAATTAGACACATGTTTAACATGTGGGTATCTTTATTGTAGACGTTTCGCCCTCCAGTGGCTTTATCAATACAAATTCTAGGACATAATATGAAGACAGTAGAACTATATACAAAAGATGAGGTATCATATAAATGGTACAGAATAACGACATGTTGGTAGGTAAGACACAAGTGCAACATTTGGAATCTTTACTGACATAATGTTTGGTTAGGAACACTGTCATTCATACAGCTAGGAACACATTGTGTCATTCATACTGGTGGTACGCATGTCATCTCAGCCTGCCAGGAGAGGCCCTTGTGTCAGACCATGGACCTGTGTGTCACTCTCAAAGACATGTTGCTTATGTTTACACACACACACACACACACACACACACACACACACACACACACACACACACACACACACACACACACACACACCGCAGGGGTCAGTCCTAGGACCAGTGTTATTCCTGGTTTATGTAAATGACATGACGGATGGGATAGACTCAGAAGTGTCTCTATTCGCGGATGATGTGAAAATAATGAGGAGAATCACATCAGAAGAGGACCAGGCAGGGCTGCAAACAGACCTGGACAAGCTCGACATCTGGTCTAGCAGTTGGCTTCTCGAATTCAATCCCTCCAAATGCAAAGTCATGAGGATGGGAGAAGGGCAAAGAAGACCGCTGACAGAGCATGCTGTGGGACAAAGGCTACAAACCCTCGGCAAAGGAGAAAGACCTGGAGGAGATAACGCCTAGCACGTCTCCGGAGGCACACATCAACCAGATAACCTGCGGCAGCATATGGGCGTCTGGCAAACCTTAGATTAGCGTTCCGTTACCTTAACAAGGAATCGTTCAAGACACTGTATACCGTTACGTCAGGCCCATACTAGATATGCAGCACCAGTCTGGAACCCACACCTGGTCAAGCACGTAAGAAACTAGAGAAAGTGCAAAGGTTTGCGACAAGGTTAGTTCCACAACTCAGGGGTCTGTCTTATGAAGAAAGGTTGAGGAAATAGGACTAACAACACTGGAGGAAAGAAGGGTCAGAGGAGACATGATAACGACATACAAAATACTGCGGGGAATTGACAAGGTAGATAGTGACAGGTTGTTTCAGAGAGGGAACACAGAAACAAGGGGACACAACTGGAAGCTGAAGACTCAGATGAGTCAAAGGGATGTCAGGAAACATTTCTTCAGCCACAGAGTAGTCAGGAAGTGGAATGGACTAGAGAATGATATAGTGGAGGCAGGAACCATACATAGTTTTAAGACAAGGTATGATAAAGCTCATGGAGCAGGGAGAGCAGAGACCCAGTAGCAGACAGCGAAGAGGCGGGGCCAGGAGCTGAGACTCGACCCTGCAACCACAATTAGGTGAGTACAATTAGGTGAGTACACACACACACACACTCCCCGGTGGCCTAGTGGTAAAGCTCTTGCTTCACGCACGGAGGGCCCGGGTTCTATTCCGACGGGGCGGAAACATTTCGAAGTGTTTCCTTACACACACACACACATACATACAACAGGCCTAGTGTCAAATCGACATGTGCCTAGGACAAAATGGTAACTAACACACACATATATATATATATATATATATATATATATATATATATATATATATATATATATATATATATATATATATATATATATATAAATTCAAATAAGTCTGTGTTGTTTGCCTTGAAAGGTAACAATTATGTATCAAATAATAATGGCTGTTTGTTATTACAAACTTCTCATTCAAAATAAATTATTATTATTATTGTTGTTGTTATTATTATTATCAAAACTAAGAGCTAAACCCCATTCAAAATTAAGCACTGATACCTCTCACTCATCATCAACACCTGGCGGGGCCAGGAGCTATGAATCGACCCCTGCAACCACAAATAGGTGAGTACACACAGAGGAAGACTTGTCAGAGAGTTGAAGATGACACCGTAATGAAGGTATATTGTTAAGGAGGACCGTCGTCAGGTACTTGTCAACCCGCTACTGACACACTTATGTTCAGAAATAATGAGAATCAGGTACGGAACATAACAGTGTGAGACACACAATACTCAGAACACCACAACCTGTGTGGAGGTCAGACCAGCACACACACAGCACATGAGTGTTAAAGCACACACACTCATGAGTAGGCATTCCCTTCGTCAAATTTTAGGGATGGTATCCCAAAATTCAAGACGCCAGATGTCCCT
The DNA here is from genome assembly GCA_009830355.1 of Cherax destructor. Lineage (NCBI taxonomy): Eukaryota > Metazoa > Arthropoda > Malacostraca > Decapoda > Parastacidae > Cherax > Cherax destructor. The sequence goes on along the minus strand of WNWK01005063.1, from coordinate 125,154 downwards.
GATTTAAAAAAAAAAAGTTAGCTCTCTATTTCGAGTAGTATTCCCATTGCTGTTATTAATTTTCTTGTATATGCGTGTAAAAAATGTGGTTATCCCCCTGATGTGATAACTCTTCACCCACTGATGTGATAACTCTTCACCCACTGATGTGATAACTCTTCACCCACTGATGTGATAACTCTTGACCCACTGATGTGATAACTCTTCACCCACTGATGTGATAACTCTTCACCCACTGATGTGATAACTCTTCACCCCCTGATGTGATAACTCTTCACCCCCTGATGTGATAACTCTTCACCCACTGATGTGATAACTCTTCACCCACTGATGTGATAACTCTTCACCCCCTGATGTGATAACTCTTCACCCACTGATGTGATAACTCTTCACCCCCTGATGTGATAACTCTTCACCCACTGATGTGATAACTCTTCACCCACTGATGTGATAACTCTTCACCCCCTGATGTGATAACTCTTCACCCCCTGATGTGATAACTCTTCACCCCCTGATGTGATAACTCTTCACTCTGTTCACTCTTCTGAGTGACAGGTCTATCAACTAAATTTTATTAAGTATCCCGTTTTTTTTGGTTTAAAAAAACTGGGATGTGTTGACGAGTGCGCATTCAATAAAGGCATTTTCAGCGACAGGTACATTCACTGGTAGCAAATAAAACACGACCTTACTGAAACACACTGGGACAATGGTAAGAGCAATGTTGCAATACTGGAGTGCATCACACACATGTGAGGAATTAAACACACGTGTGCAACACCTAGGTACCTTTATTGGAAGACGCTTCGCCTTGAGCGAAACGTGACTTGATATCTACACAGAGCGAAACGTGACTTGATAAAGGTCTCCACAGAGGAAAAACGTTGTCAAGTGTACGTGTGTTCTGTCAGTGGAAATAAGTCACTCTGACTTTTTTAGGGGTTATCGTAGGTAGTTTACACTATGTATGATAATTGTACCCCCCTGTACCTGCGCCTAAATCATCTTACTTAGGATATGATAAATTAGACACATATGCAACACTTGGGTATCTTTATTGAGGATCCTCAATAAAGATACCCAAGTGTTGCATATGTGTCTAATTTATCAACTTGTCGGTTCTCTGAACCATTTATCTACATTACTTAGGATATCTTGTGTTCGTGTTTCCACAACTCGCTTCGTTTTTTGTTATGGTGGAAAAATATTTCGAGCGGTGACTGTGGTGTTTGCTGGTGGTCACTGCTGGACTTTCACTTTCTTTACCTGACTTGTGGCCGCTCCTAGCGGAGCCCACGTCACCTAGCTTTCTCTGACTATACCCCCACCAGCACCTCCCTGCCTCCAGACACCTCATTCCATCACAACAGCCTTCTGTCTCCTCCCACACCACCACTATCCACACCTTCTGAAGAGCATATAAATTTATTTTGGCACAGGTACACAGTATCATACATAGTGTAAATTACCTAAGATACCCAAAAAAGTGTATTTACACCGATAGGTTACTTTAATTCATTTTTAAGGGATTAAAATATTCTTGATTAGTGATGAACAAGTTACAGCCCTAATGACCCCTCGCACAGTCGACAGGCTTTTATCACCATTACCCATTAACCAACCATCTGTCATTCCTCCCATCGGAGGCAGCAGAGAACGTAATAAAGAAGTGGACACAGCAATATTTGGAGAATCTAAGAACTGAATACGCAACGAAAAATGCAAAATAAGAAAAATGGAAAGGGGGGAATGAGAAGATCGACACGGAAGACAGTCCTAGAGGAGACGTACTGCAGACGGCATACAAGGTGAGAGATCCAGGAGCAAACATTACACCAAGCTAGGGGCGAATCCATTATGAAACTAATGAAGCTTAAGCTTCAGGGCCCCTAATCCCTGAGGGGCCACAGAGGCCACTTTAGTCCACATTACTTAAAAATTTTGGGCTTACTGTATGAGAAAGAGTTTTCAAAAAAATAATATTAATAATATAGTGTAGTTCAATACAAAATAATAGTTAAAATAAAAGGTTATTAGAGTATGATGTAGGCTAGCAGTTGCTGGTTGCCAAGGTGACCCCATAACAGTTCAAGCTTCAGGGACCAAAAACGTAGGTCTGCCAGTGCACCAAGCATCTCACCAGAAGAGGATATATGACAGGGAGGTAACAACGAGTCATGGTACGTGACGAGGTATCAGAGTAGGCGCCTGTGACAAGCGGGGTTCCACAGGGGTTAGTCCTAGGACCAGTGCTATTTTTGGTATATGTGAATGACGTGACGGAAGGGATAGACTCAGAAGTGTCCCTATTTGCAGATGATGTGAAGTTAATTAGGAGAATTAAATCGGATGAGGATCAGGCAGGACTACGAAGAAACCTGGACAGGTTGGAACTGGCTCTTCGAATTTAATCCCGCCAAATGCAAAGTCATGAAGATCGGGGAAGGGCAAAGAAGACCGCAGACAGAGTATAGGCTAGGTGGCCAAAGACTGCAAACCTCACTCAAGGAAAAGGATCTTGGGGTGAGTATAATACCGAGCACATCTCTTGAGGCGCACATCAACCAGATAACTGCTGCAGCATATGGGCGCCTGGCAAACCTGAGAATAGCGTTCCGATACCTCAGTAAGGAATCGTTCAAGACTCTGTACACCGTGTACGTCAGGCCCATACTGAAGTATGCAGCACCAGTTTGGAACCACACCTGGTCAAGCATGTCAAGAAATTAGAGAAAGTGCAAAGGTTTGCAACAAGGCTAGTTCCAGAGCTAAGGGGATTGTCCTACGAAGAAAGGTTAAGGAAAATCGGCCTGACGACACTGGAGGACAGGAGGGTTAGGGAAGACATGATAACGACATACAAAATACTGCTAGGAATTGACAAGGTGGACAGAGACAGGATGTTCCAGAGATGGGACACAGAAACAAGGGGTCACAGTTGGAAGCTGAAGACTCAGATGAGTCAAAGAGATGTTAAGAAGTATTTCTTTAGTCATAGTGTTGTTAGGAAGTGAAATAGTCCGGCAAGTGACGTAGTGGAGGCAGGAACCATACATAGTTTTAAGACGAGGTATGATAAATCTCATGGAGCAGGGAGAGGGAGGACCTATAGCGATCAGTGAAGAGGCGGGGCCAGGAGCTATATCTCGACCCCTGCAACAACAAATAGGTGAGTACAAATAGGTGAGTACTTGACAATATTTACTGCCGTTACGATTAGGCTGCATAACAGGCGTCTTCAGTCGAACACAGACGTCACCCATGGTTGTTGGAGGTCAGTCCCCACACGCCCGAAGTTCACATATTTCAGCAACTTGGGCAAGCTGACCAAGCTTTACAACACCCATCAGAAAGCTCTAACAGAGAGAAAAGTTGACCCGGTAAAAACGTGATCTCTCAAGTTGAAATTGATTGAAGAAAGTAGAAGGAGTTGACACGTGTCGAGTTGCTTAAGCAAACACGACTCAAACACAACCATCCTCTCTTGCTTATGCAAACAGCTTGTTTGTAAGTTAAAACACCAAAATGTAACTTGTTTGTAAGTTTTGAACCTCCTGCAAGGAGGAATTATTTTTATTATTATTACTATTATTATTATTATTATTATTATTGTCGTTGTTGTTTTTGTTGTTGTTGTTGTTGTAACTCAGTGTTACCAACATTACAGTAACAATATTGTAACTCAGTGTTGCCAACATTACAGTAACAATATTGTAACTCAGTGTTGCCAATATTACAGTAACAATATTGTAACTCAGTGTTACCAACATTAAAGTAGCAATATTGTAACTCAGTGTTACCAACATTACAGTAGCAATATTGTAACTCAGTGTTACCAACATTACAGTAACAATATTGTAACTCAGTGTTACCAACATTACAGTAGCAATATTGTAACTCAGTGTTACCAACATTACAGTAACAATATTGTAACTCAGTGTTACCAACATTACAGTAGCAATATTGTAACTCAGTGTTACCAACATTACAGTAGCTCATACAGTCACTTGTGGGCGAAACATCTGGTTATCTTAACCAGGAGATAGTGTCTTAACCAACTTGTCGCTATTGTATAACTTTGATATATTGCATACCAGGTATTGTATAATTTTTATATACTGTATAACTTTGATATATTGTATAACCCTGATGTATTGTACTCCATCGATCTATTGCATATCGTTAATCTATTGTACACTATTGATCTATTGTATATCACAAATTTATTATACACCACTGATCTATTGTACATCATTGCTGTATCGTATATAATTGATATGTTGAACATCATTGTTGCATTGTACACCACTGATCTATTGAATACCACTGATCTATTGTACACCATTGTTGTATTGTATACCATTAATCTCATTAGTACTTTAGATCTATACATTAGCCAGGTGACTGAGGAGGGTATAATAGGATATCGCTCGTCATCTGGAAGTTACATGTACAGGTTCACCAGTACAACACTAAGTGGGGAACCTTGGGACTGTACTGGTGAACACACATGGAACATCTAGAAGCCGGACGATTGTCCTCCATTGTTCCATCTTTAGTCCCCTGGCATCGTTATGTTGATGACATTCCTATCTTAACTAACCACGGTACGAGTGGGGCTCGAACTGACTTGCCGTGAGTTCGATCCCCACCCGTACCGCATTATTACGATTTCGCGAGTCATATCATAATTCCCAGAAGCTTCAACGTTCTTGCTCTCCAACACAAGCTCAATCAGGTCGAACCCTCAATCTGGTTTACACTTGAAGAAGTCGACAACACTCTTCCTTTCCTTGATGCTCTTCTCTGCAAAGCCGACTACGAACTTCGGTTTATATTCTACCGAAAACCGACCAACCAACACCACCTTCTCCACTGCTACTCTCACCACGACACCACAACTAAACGTGCTGTAATTATAGGCTTATTCTTTCGTGCCCTCCGAATCTCTAGCAATGAATTCCCTGAGGAAGAATGCTCTCTTACTGAACAAGTATTTTCTAAACTTCACTATCCTCATCACTTCATTAGAGACTGCACACACTCTACATGTAACATCTTCACCTAGCCCAGACAAGATACCGCTGAGAGGAGATACATGGTCCTCCCCATCAACCCCGTTGCCACACACGTCTAAAACATCTTTTCCAATATCTCGTTCCTAGTATCTACCTTCACATCCACTGCCATCAAAGACATCACCAGTAAGAAACACCATAAGGTTCAATCTTCTGCAGGGATATATGTAATAATCCACTGCAACGATTGCAACAAATTATACGTGGGTGAGACATCCAGAGACATCCAAACACGTATTTCAGAACACCAATACCCATGTAGAATGGACGATTTGAGGAATACCTGTGTTTTACACCAAAACTTCCACAACCATTTAAACAACTACAGAGACGCAAGATTCATCGCAAGGGAAGAAGGATCTTAGAATCATCTCTCATCTGTATATCCAACAGTTTCATCCCAGAACAACGACTTTTACAACATAACTGAACCTCTTGCCAGGAAACTTCTTTATCATTATTCAACCTCCCCAATATTCTCCACCTGACTCACCACGTTACTATGTTCTACATATATGGTCATGTACTCTCTGCATAGATCTGTTTGTGACTTGATAAAGCCCACTGTGGGCGAAACGTAGTCAATAATAAATCGCATTATACTGCATTATTTTCTATTTTCCATTGCGTATCCACATCGTACCAGAGACATTCTACCACTGTACCATCTTCACAGTGGGTATGTGGTGACTACCACACATTCAGTGGGTATGTGGTGACTACAACCCACACACTGGGTATGTGTTGACTACCACCCACACACTGGGTATGTGTTGACTACCACCCACTCAGTGGGAATGTGGTGACTACCACCCACACACTGGGTATGTGGTGACTACCACCCACACATTGGGTATGTGGTGACTACCACCCACACACTGGGTATGTGGTGACCACCACCCACACACTGGGTATGTGGTGACTACCACCCACACACTGGGTATGTGGTGACTACCACCCACACACTGGGTATGTGGTGACTACCACCTACACACTGGGTATGTGGTGACTACCACCTACACACTGGGTATGTGGTGACTACCACCCACACACTGGGTATGTGGTGACTACCACCCACACACTGGGTATGTGGTGACTACCACCCACACACTGGGTATGTGGTGACTACCACCCACACACTGGGTATGTGGTGACTACCACCCACACACTGGGTATGTGGTGACTACCACCCACACACTGGGTATGTGGTGACTACCACCCACACACTGGGTATGTGGTGATTACCACCCGCACAGTGGGTATTTGGTGACTACCACCCACACACTGGGTATGTGGTGACTACCACCCACACACTGGGTATGTGGTGACTATCATCCACACACTGGGTATGTGGTGACTACCACCCACACACTGGGTATGTGGTCACAACCACCCACACACTGGGTATGTGGTGACTACCACCCACACACTGGGTATGTGGTGACTACCACCCACACACTGGGTATGTGGTCACAACCACCCACACACTGGGTATGTGGTGACTACCACCCACACACTGGGTATGTGGTGACTACCACCCACACACTAGGTATGTGGTGAATACCACCCACACACTGGGTATGTGGTGACTACCACCCACGCACTGGGTATGTGGTGACTACCACCCACACACTGGGTATGTGGTGACTACCACCCACACACTGGGTATGTGTTGACTACCACCCACAAACTGGGTATGTGGTGACTACCACCCACACACTGGGTATGTGGTAACTACCACCCACACACTGGGTATGTGGTGACTACCACCCACACACTGGGTATGTGGTGACTACCACCCACACACTGGGTATGTGGTGACTACCACCCATACACTGGGTATGTGGTGACTACTGCTCACACACTGGGTATGTGGTGACTACCGCTCACACAGTGATGTAACTAAGTTACATCTAAGCTAAGTTATTTTTGGGTTACTAAGTTACTTCTAGGTTCACTAAGTTACATCTGGGTTCACTAAGTTACTTCTAGGTTCACTAAGTTACTTCTAGGTCCACTAAGTTACTTCTAGGCTCACTAAGTTACTTCTAGGTCCACTAAGTTACTTCTAGGTTCACTAAGGTACTTCTAGGTCCACTAAGTTACTTCTAGGTTACTAAGTTACTTCTAGGTTCACTATGTTACTTCTAGGTTCACTAAGTTACTTCTAGGTTCACTAAGTTACTTCTAGGTTCACTAAGTTACTTCTAGGTTCACTAAGTTACTTCTAAGTTCACTAAGTTACTTCTAGGTTCACTAAGTTACTTCTAGGTTCACTAAGTTACTTCTAGGTTCACTAAGTTACATTTGGGTTCACTAAGTTACTTCTAGGTTCACTAAGTTACTTCTAGGTTCAATAAGTTACTTCTAGGTTCACTAAGTTACTTATAGGTTAACTAAGTTACTTCTAGGTTAACTAAGTTACTTCTAGGTCCACTAAGTTACTTCTAGGTTCACTAAGTTACTTCTAGGTTCACTAAGTTACTTCTAGGTTCACTAAGTTACTTCTAGGTTAACTAAGTTACTTCTAGGTTCACTAAGTTACTTCTAGGTTCACTAAGTTACTTCTAGGTTCACTAAGTTACTTCTAGGTTCACTAAGTTACTTCTAGGTTCACTAAGTTACTTCTAGGTTCACTAAGTTACATCTGGGTTCACTAAGTTACTTCTAGGTTCACTAAGTTACTTCTAGGTTCACTAAGTTACTTCTAGGTTCAATAAGTTACTTATAGGTCCATTAAGTTACTTCTAGGTTCACTAAGTTACTTCTAGGTTCACTAAGTTACTTCTAGGTTCATTAATTTACTTCTAGGTTCACTAATTTACTTGTAGGTTAACTAAGTTACTTCTAGGTTCACTAAGTTACTTCTAGGTTCACTAAGTTACTTCTAGGTTCAATAAGTTACTTATAGTTCCATTAAGTTACTTCTAGGTTCACTAAGTTACTTCTAGGTTCACTAAGTTACTTCTAGGTTCATTAAGTTACTTCTAGGTTCACTAAGTTACTTCTAGGTTCAATAAGTTACTTATAGGTCCATTAAGTTACTTCTAGGTTCACTAAGTTACTTCTAGGTTCACTAAGTTACTTCTAGGTTCATTAAGTTACTTATAGGTTCACTAAGTTACTTCTAGATTCATTAAGTTACTTCTAGGTTCACTAAGTTACTTCTATGATCATTAAGTTATTTCTAGGCTCACTAAGTTATTTCTAAGATAGTGTTAGCAAACGTTTCTCAAACCTCCTGCTTAAAACCACATCGAAACGTCTTAAACATGCTAGTATTGATGTTACTAGTTGCTCTGAAGATGTATTTACAAGAGGGCGAAAGCGATCAGATGTTTCTCTCATTACCCACGTTTATTTAGTACATGCAAAAATTATCATGGGTATCTTACCTTGTTGTTATCCTTTCAACGCCGTTATTCCAGTAATTCGCCAATGGTCACGAAAGCACTTATTACACAATGTTTATTTACATGTACAGAAATAAAACACCACTAATAGTGTGTGTAAACACAGTAACAGCAGAGACACAGTAACCTCCCACCTTCGTGTCAGTGGCGGTACTGAGAGAGCTGACCATCATTCTTATCATCCCAACCTGTCACAACCTTGCCAACTTGTCTTATCCCTATCATGCGCTAGCTAGAGTATCACTGTGTAAACTATTTAGAAGAAAAGAATGTTGATGGATTAAATATTTTTTTGGTCTATGTTCCGTATTGTTTGGGTGGATTGTGTTACCAGGAAGTGATAGTTTAGAGCAAAAAGTTGGATTGGTCGTGCGTATGGCAGTGGGTGATGGGGCAGCATCACTGGAGAGGACTGAGGATGACACGAGTGTGGTAGTGTTGTGTGTGACTTAAAAGGGTGTGTATGTCTCTCTTTCTCTTTCTTTCTGTCTGTCTGTCTGTCTGTCTGTCTGTCTGTCTCTCTCTCTCTCTCTCTCTCCTCTCTCTCCTCTCTCCTCTCCTCTCTCTCTCTCTCTCTCTCTCTCTCTCTCTCCTCTCTTCTCTCTCTCTCTCTCTCTCTCTCTCTCTCTCTCTCTCTCTCTCTCTCTCTCTCTCTCTCTCTCTCTCTCTCTCTCTCTCTCTCTCTCTCTCTCTCTCTTCTCTCCTCTCTCTCTCTCTCTCTCTCTATCTCCTTCTCTCTTTGCAAACTCTTTCTTCTCATCATTCATCTATCTTCACATTTTTATGCTCGTTTGAAGACATAATAAGGAGACTAGCGATGAAGTTGTAGCCATCTATGGACTAGCTGAGAACCAGACATTTTATTTGGCAAACTGACTTTATTTCATCAATATCATTATGCTGTACAAACATGTTTTAGACTCGAGTTATTCGTGGAATGAAAAGGATGTCTTCTCACTGCTCGTCTTGTGATATAAATACTGTCTTCTCACTGCTCGTCTTGTGATATAAATACTGTCTTCTTACTGCTCGTCTTGTGATATAAATACTGTCTTCTCACTGCTCGTCTTGTGGTATAAATGCTGTCTTCTCACTGCTCGTCTTGTGATATAAATACTGTCTTCTCACTGCTGCTTGTGGTATAAATGCTGCTCTTACTGCTCGTCTTGTGGATAATATGTCTCTACTGCTGCTTGGATATAGTGTCTTCACTGCTCGTCTGGATATAAAGTAGTCTTGCTAGGACTGATAGTGAACTAGTGGGACTTGATCATGCGACATAGCGGTGTGACTTATTATGTATTTCAGCTGGGAACTTATAATGTCAGCCTGAGACTGAGACTTGAGTAGTGTCAGTCTGAGCTGGGGGACTTGAGTAGTGTCAGTCTGAGCTGGGGGACTTGAGTAGTGTCAGTCTGAGCTGGGGGACTTGAGTAGTGTCAGCCTGAGCTGGGGGACTTGAGTAGTGTCAGTCTGAGCTGGGGGACTTGAGTAGTGTCAGCCTGAGCTGGGAGACTTGAGTAGTGTCAGCCTGAGCTGGGAGACTTGAGTAGTGTCAGCCTGAGCTGGGGACTTGAGTAGTGTCAGCCTGAGCTGGGAGACTTGAGTAGTGTCAGCTGAGCTGGGGACTTAGTAGTGTCAGCCTGAGCTGGGAGACTTGAGTAGTGTCAGCCTGAGCTGGGAGACTAGTATGTCAGCCTGAGCTGGGAGACTTAGTAGGTCAGCCTGAGCTGGGAGACTTAGTAGTGTCAGCCTGAGCTGGGAGACTATAGTATGTCAGCCTGAGCTGGAGACTTGAGTAGGTCAGTCTGAGCTGGGAGACTATAGTAATGTCAGCCTGAGCTGGGAGACTTGAGAGTGCAGCTGAGCTGGGAGACTTGAGTAGTGTCAGCTGAGCTGGAGACTTGAGTAGTGTCAGCCTGAGCTGGGAGACTTGAGTAGTGTCAGCCTGAGCTGGGAGACTTGAGTAGTGTCAGCCTGAGCTGGGAGACTATAGTAATGTCAGCCTGAGCTGGGAGACTTGAGTAGTGTCAGTCTGAGCTGGGAGACTTGAGTAGTGTCAGTCTGAGCTGGGAGACTTGAGTAGTGTCAGCCTGAGCTGGGAGACTTGAGTAGTGTCAGTCTGAGCTGCGGAGACTTGAGTAGTGTCAGTCTGAGCTGGGAGACTTGAGTAGTGTCAGCCTGAGCTGGGAGACTTGAGTAGTGTCAGTCTGAGCTGGGGACTTGAGTAGTGTCAGTCTGAGCTGGGAGACTTGAGTAGTGTCAGCCTGAGCTGGGAGACTTGAGTAGTGTCAGCCTGAGCTGGGGACTTGAGTAGTGTCAGCCTGAGCTGGGAGACTTGAGTAGTGTCAGCCTGAGCTGGGGGACTTGAGTAGTGTCAGCCTGAGCTGGGAGACTTGAGTAGTGTCAGCCTGAGCTGGGAGACTTGAGTAGTGTCAGCCTGAGCTGGGAGACTTGAGTAGTGTCAGCCTGAGCTGGGAGACTTGAGTAGTGTCAGCCTGAGCTGGGAGACTTAGTATGTCAGCCTGAGCTGGGAGACTTGAGTAGTGTCAGCTGAGCTGGGAACTTGAGTAGTGTCAGTCTGAGCTGGGACTTGAGTAGTGTCAGTCTGAGCTGGGAGACTTGGAGTAGCTGCAGTGGTGCAGTCTGAGCTGGGAGACTTGAGTAGTGTCAGTCTGAGCTGGGAGACTTGAGTAGTGTCAGCCTGAGCTGGGAGACTTGAGTAGTGTCAGTCTGAGCTGGGAGACTTGAGTAGTGTCAGTCTGAGCTGGGAGACTTGAGTAGTGTCAGCCTGAGCTGGGAGACTTGAGTAGTGTCAGTCTGAGCTGGGAGACTTGAGTAGTGTCAGTCTGAGCTGGGAGACTTGAGTAGTGTCAGCCTGAGCTGGGAGACTTGAGTAGTGTCAGCCTGAGCTGGGGGACTTGAGTAGTGTCAGCCTGAGCTGGGAGACTTGAGTAGTGTCAGCCTGAGCTGGGGGACTTGAGTAGTGTCAGCCTGAGCTGGGAGACTTGAGTAGTGTCAGCCTGAGCTGGGAGACTTGAGTAGTGTCAGCCTGAGCTGGGAGACTTGAGTAGAGTCAGCCTGAGCTGGGGGACTTGAGTAGTGTCAGCCTGAGCTGGGGGACTTGAGTAGTGTCAGCCTGAGCTGGGGGACTTGAGTAGTGTCAGCCTGAGCTGGGAGACTTGAGTAGTGTCAGCCTGAGCTGGGGACTTGAGTAGTGTCAGCCTGAGCTGGGAGACTTGAGAGTGTCAGCCTGAGCTGGGGACTTGAGTAGTGTCAGCCTGAGCTGGGGACTTGAGTAGTGTCAGCCTGAGCTGGGAGACTTGAGTAGTGTCAGCCTGAGCTGGGAGACTTGAGTAGTGTCAGCCTGAGCTGGGAGACTATAGTAATGTCAGCCTGAGCTGGGAGACTTGAGTAGTGTCAGTCTGAGCTGGGAGACTTGAGTAGTGTCAGTCTGAGCTGGGAGACTTGAGTAGTGTCAGTCTGAGCTGGGGGACTTGAGTAGTGTCAGCCTGAGCTGGGAGACTTGAGTAGTGTCAGTCTGAGCTGGGAGACTTGAGTAGTGTCAGCCTGAGCTGGGGGACTTGAGTAGTGTCAGTCTGAGCTGGGAGACTTGAGTAGTGTCAGTCTGAGCTGGGAGACTTGAGTAGTGTCAGCCTGAGCTGGGGGACTTGAGTAGTGTCAGTCTGAGCTGGGAGACTTGAGTAGTGTCAGCCTGAGATGGGAGACTTGAGTAGTGTCAGCCTGAGCTGGGAGAGCCTGAGCTGGGAGACTTGAGTAGTGTCAGTCTGAGCTGGGAGACTTGAGTAGTGTCAGCCTGAGCTGGGAGACTTGAGTAGTGTCAGCCTGAGCTGGGGGACTTGAGTAGTGTCAGTCTGAGCTGGGAGACTTGAGTAGTGTCAGTCTGAGCTGGGAGACTTGAGTAGTGTCAGCCTGAGCTGGGAGAGCCTGAGCTGGGAGACTTGAGTAGTGTCAGCCTGAGCTGGGAGACTAGAGTAATGTCAGCCTGAGCTGGGAGACTAGAGTAATGTCAGCCTGAGCTGGGAGACTAGAGTAATGTCAGCCTGAGCTGGGAGACTAGAGTAATGTCAGCCTGAGCTGGGAGACTAGAGTAATGTCAGCCTGAGCTGGGAGACTTGAGTAGTGTCAACCTGAGCTGGGAGACTTGAGTATCTGCTAGAAAAATGACAGGATGGATAATGAGAACCTTCAAAACCAGGGATGCCAAGCCCATGTTGACACTTTACATATCGCTTGTTCTATCTAGGCTGGAATATTGCTGCACACTAACTGCACCTTTCAAGGCAGGTGAAATTGCTGACCTTGAAAATGTGCAGATAACCTTCACGGCACACATAACTGCGATAAACCACCTCAATTACTGGGAACGCTTGAAGTTCCTAAACCTGTACTCCCTAGAACGCAGGCGGGAGAGATACATTAATATATACACATGGAAAATTCTCGAGGGATTAGTACCAAACTTGCACACGAGAGTCACTCCCTACGAAAGCAAAAGACTCGGCAGGCGATGTAACATCCCCCCAATGAAAAGCAGGGGTGCCACTAGCACGTTGAGGGACAACACAATAAGTGTCAGGGGCCCAAGACTGTTCAACTGCCTCCCAGCATACATCAGGGGGATTACCAACAAACCCCTGGCTGTCTTCAAGCAGGCACTGGACAGGCACCTAAAGTCGGTACCTGACCAGCCAGGCTGTGGTTCGTACGTTGGACTGCGTGCGGCCAGCAGTAACAGCCTGGTTGATCAGGCTCTAGGCCAACATGAGGCCTGGTCACGGACCGGGCCGCGGGGGCGTTGACCCCTGGAATTCTCTCCAGGTAAACTCCAGTGTCAGCTTGAGCTGGGAGACTTGAGTAGTGTCAGCCTGAGCTGGGAGACTTGAGTAGTGTCAGCCTGAGCTGGGAGACTTGAGTAGTGTCAGCCTGAGCTAGGAGACTTGAGTAGTGTCAGCCTGAGCTAGGAGACTTGAGTAGTGTCAGCCTGAGCTAGGAGACTTGAGTAGTGTCAGCCTGAGCTAGGAGACTTGAGTAGTGTCAGCCTGAGCTAGGAGACTTGAGTAGTGTCAGCCTGAGCTGGGGGACTTGAGTAGTGTCAGCCTGAGCTAGGAGACTTGAGTAGTGTCAGCCTGAGCTAGGAGACTTGAGTAGTGTCAGCCTGAGCTGGGAGACTTGAGTAGTGTCAGCCTGAGCTAGGAGACTTGAGTAGTGTCAGCCTGAGCTAGGAGACTTGAGTAGTGTCAGCTTGAGCTAGGAGACTTGAGTAGTGTCAGCCTGAGCTGGGGGACTTGAGTAGTGTCAGCCTGAGCTAGGAGACTTGAGTAGTGTCAGCCTGAGCTAGGAGACTTGAGTAGTGTCAGCCTGAGCTAGGAGACTTGAGTAGTGTCAGCCTGAGCTGGGAGACTTGAGTAGTGTCAGCCTGAGCTGGGAGACTTGAGTAGTGTCAGCCTGAGCTGGGAGACTTGAGTAGTGTCAGCCTGAGCTAGGAGACTTGAGTAGTGTCAGCCTGAGCTAGGAGACTTGAGTAGTGTCAGCCTGAGCTAGGAGACTTGAGTAGTGTCAGCCTGAGCTAGGAGACTTGAGTAGTGTCAGTCTGAGCTAGGAGACTTGAGTAGTGTCAGCCTGAGCTGGGGACTTGAGTAGTGTCAGCCTGAGCTAGGAGACTTGAGTAGTGTCAGCCTGAGCTAGGAGACTTGAGTAGTGTCAGCCTGAGCTAGGAGACTTGAGTAGTGTCAGCCTGAGCTGGGAGACTTGAGTAGTGTCAGCCTGAGCTGGGAGACTTGAGTAGTGTCAGCCTGAGCTAGGAGACTTGAGTAGTGTCAGCCTGAGCTAGGAGACTTGAGTAGTGTCAGCCTGAGCTAGGAGACTTGAGTAGTGTCAGCCTGAGCTAGGAGACTTGAGTAGTGTCAGCCTGAGCTGGGGACTTGAGTAGTGTCAGCCTGAGCTAGGAGACTTGAGTAGTGTCAGCCTGAGCTAGGAGACTTGAGTAGTGTCAGCCTGAGCTGGGAGACTTGAGTAGTGTCAGCCTGAGCTAGGAGACTTGAGTAGTGTCAGCCTGAGCTAGGAGACTTGAGTAGTGTCAGCCTGAGCTAGGAGACTTGAGTAGTGTCAGCCTGAGCTGGGGACTTGAGTAATGTCAGCCTGAGCTAGGAGACTTGAGTAGTGTCAGCCTGAGCTAGGAGACTTGAGTAGTGTCAGCCTGAGCTAGGAGACTTGAGTAGTGTCAGCCTGAGCTGGGAGACTTGAGTAATGTCAGCCTGAGCTGGGAGACTTGAGTAGTGTCAGCCTGAGCTAGGAGACTTGAGTAGTGTCAGCCTGAGCTAGGAGACTTGAGTAGTGTCAGCATGAGCTGGGGGACTTGAGTAGTGTCAGCCTGAGCTAGGAGACTTGAGTAGTGTCAGCCTGAGCTGGGGGACTTGAGTAGTGTCAGCCTGAGCTAGGAGACTTGAGTAGTGTCAGCCTGAGCTAGGAGACTTGAGTAGTGTCAGCCTGAGCTGGGAGACTTGAGTAGTGTCAGCCTGAGCTGGGGGACTTGAGTAGTGTCAGCCTGAGCTAGGAGACTTGAGTAGTGTCAGCCTGAGCTGGGGGACTTGAGTAGTGTCAGCCTGAGCTGGGAGACTTGAGTAGTGTCAGCCTGAGCTGGGAGACTTGAGTAGTGTCAGCCTGAGCTTGGAGACTTGAGTAGTGTCAGCCTGAGCTGGGAGACTTGAGTAGTGTCAGCCTGAGTTGGGAGACTTGAGTAGTGTCAGCCTGAGCTGGGAGACTTGAGTAGTGTCAGCCTGAGCTGGGAGACTTGAGTAGTGTCAGCCTGAGCTGGGAGACTTGAGTAGTGTCAGCCTGAGCTGGGAGACTTGAGTAATGTCAGCCTGAGCTGGGGACTTGAGTAGTGTCAGCCTGAGCTGGGAGATTTGAGTAGTGTCAGCCTGAGCTGGGAGACTTGAGTAATGTCAGTCTGAGCTGGGAGACTTGAGTAGTGTCAGCCTGAGCTGGGAGATTTGAGTAGTGTCAGCCTGAGCTGGGAGATTTGAGTAGTGTCAGCCTGAGCTGGGAGACTTGAGTAGTGTCAGCCTGAGCTGGGGGACTTGAGTAGTGTCAGCCTGAGCTGGGGGACTTGAGTAGTGTCAGCCTGAGCTGGGGGACTTGAGTAGTGTCAGCCTGAGCTAGGAGACTTGAGTAGTGTCAGCCTGAGCTGGTGGACTTGAGTAGTGTCAGCTTGAGCTGGGAGACTTGAGTAGTGTCAGCCTGAGCTGGGAGACTTGAGTATTGTCAGCCTGAGCTAGGAGACTTGAGTAGTGTCAGCCTGAGCTAGGACACTTGAGTAGTGTCAGCCTGAGCTGGGAGACTTGAGTAGTGTCAGCCTGAGCTGGGGGACTTGAGTAGTGTCAGCCTGAGCTGGGGGACTTGAGTAGTGTCAGCCTGAGCTGGGAGACTTGAGTAGTGTCAGCCTGAGCTGGGAGACTTGAGTAGTGTCAGCCTGAGCTGGGAGACTTGAGTAGTGTCAGCCTGAGCTGGGAGACTTGAGTAGTGTCAGCCTGAGCTGGGAGACTTGAGTAGTGTCAGCCTGAGCTGACAAAGGCTAGCCCATACACAAGATTAAATTTTAGATTTTTGCCGCCGAAGCGGCAATCCTGTGGACGATATCGCAAGAACACATCGATACACAAAAGGCCTAGAAACCAGGCTCTAAAAATACAGGATTATCTGTTGCAAACAAATTTTAGGATATTTGCTAAATATGTCAAGTATTTAGTGTTCATTAATATATTTTGATATATATTCTTCAGGAAAATGACTATAACGATGGCTAGATATTTTTTTGCATTAACAGAAGTTTAAATCAGATTTATCAGCCTTTGCAACGTAAAATTTTGTCGTTCTTCAACCCCGTGAAAGCATTAGTGAAACTTGAAGGGTAATTAGGCACAGTAGATTTGAATAATGCACTATAAACTATTTGTGAGATATTGGACATTTTAATCTTGTGAGATATTGGACATTTTAATCTTGTGAGATATTGGACATTTTCTCTAAATTACAAAATGCATTGGCTATGTCATCATTGGTTAGTGTTTTCCTCCAATTATTTAGCAGACAATTTAACAAAAAAACATTATTATTTACATGTTTTGTCCATTTATTGTTAGCAGTTAACATCCAGCTAACACCCAGACAAGTAGTGCCAAGGATACCTAGAATATAGTCCATCAACTGGTTAATCCAAATTCCAGGAACAGTTTGAAAGTTCCAGGGATGGGGAACCTGGGGCCGTCTAGGGCATTATTATTTTTTTCTTGGAGTTATTATATAATAATTAACTTTTTACAAAATAACCCACATTTTGCAGTATATCTAATCGAAATTTCTTGCATGCGGCCTCATTAGATTACAACTGACTTTAATGCGGCCTTGCAACACAAGACGGATCCCCACCCCCCTGTAAAATAAAATTAAAATTAAAACTGTACTTTGTGGAGGCTATGTGCTGGAAGCAAACCCTTTTTTCAGCATTAAAAATCTGTTGTCGTTTTTTTCGTGAGGACTAGATGTCGGAAGTCATCTAATGGGGTATCTGCCATATCACTGAGTCTCTCTTGTAAGATAGGTTTCGGTAATACCTGCTCACTTGATTTGTAACTTAGTTGTATGTGCTTTCAGTAAATAAAATAATTAGTAACAAAACAACCAGGTGTGTAACGGAGTGTGTGGTAGCCAGGTGTGTAACGGAGTGCGTGGTAGCCAGGTGTGTAACGGAGTGTGTGGTAGCCAGGTGTGTAACGGAGTGCGTGGTAGCCAGGTGTGTAACGGAGCATGTGGTAGCCAGGTGTGTAACGGAGCATGTGGTAGCCAGGTGTGTAACGGAGCATGTGGTAGCTAGGTAACGGAGCATGTGGTAGCCAGGTAACGGAGCATGTGGTAGCCAGGCGTGTAACGGAGTGTGTGGTAGCCAGGTGTGTAACGGAGCATGTGGTAGCCAGGTGTGTAACGGAGCATGTGGTAGCCAGGTAACGGAGCATGTGGTAGCCAGGTGTGTAACGGAGCATGTGGTAGCCAGGTGTGTAACGGAGCATGTGGTAGCCAGGTGTGTAACGGAGCATGTGGTAGCCAGGTGTGTAACGGAGCATGTGGTAGCGAGGGTGGAGATGGTCCGCTCCGTTACTGGACGACCTTGACAAGGAAGCAACTATCCCCACTCTCACCAACCACACCTCTTCCCGCTGCCTCCTTCCAGCGCCTCCTCTTCCCGCTGCCTCCTTTCAAATCCTGGAGTATACCTAGAGGGGGTTAACGTCCCCTGCGGCCCGGTCCATGACCAGGCCTCGCGGTAAATGAGGGCCTGATCAACCAGGCTGTTACTGCTGGCCGCATGTAAACCGATGTGTGAGCCACAGCCCGGCTGGTCAGGTACTGATTTTAGGTGACTTTCCAGCGCCTCCTTAAATGCAGCCAGGGGTCTATTGGTAATCCTCCTTATATATGCTGAGCGGCAGTTGAATAGTCTTGGGCCCCTGACACTTATTGTGTTGTCTTTTAGTGTACTCGTGGCTCCCATTCTTTCACTGGGGGATGTTACATCTCCTGCCAAATCTTTTACTTTCGTAGGGAGTGATTTTCGTGTGAAGATTTGGGGACTCGTCCCTCTAGGATTTTCCAAGTGTATATTATCCTGTATCTTTCTCGCCTGTATTCCAGGGAGTACAAATCAAGGGATTTCAACCGTTCCCAGTAATTTAATTGCTAAATTTATCGTACTTATACGTGCCGTGAAAATTTTCTGTATATTCTCCAGGCCTGCAATTTCTCCTGCCTTGAAATGGGCCGTTAGTGTACAGCAATATTTCAGCCTAGAGAACAAGCGATTTGAAGAGAATCATCATGGGTTCGGCATCCCATGTTCTGAAGGTTCTCATTATCCATCCTATCATTTTCCTAGCAGATGTGGTAGATACATTGTTGTGATCTTTGAAAGTGAGATCCTCTTAAATTATCACTCTCAGGTCTTTCACATTAGTTTTACGCTCTATTGTGTGGTTGGAATTTGTTTTACACTCTGATACAGTTTTAATTTCCTCGAGTTTTCGATAGCGGAGTAATTGAAATTTGTCTTCATTGAACTTCATATTGTTTTCTGCGTTTGGAGACTTGCAGTGTCTTCGATGGATGACACTGTCAAGCAAATTCGGGTGTCATCCGCAAAGGAAGACACGGTGCTGTAGCTTACATCTCTGTCTGTGTCAGATATGAGGATGAGAGAACAGGATGGGAGCGAGTACTGTACCTTGTGGGACAGAGCTTTTCACTGTAGCCGCCTCTGACTTTACTCTGTTTACCATTATTCTTTGTGTTCTGTTTGTTAAGAAGTTATAGATCCATCTACCAACTTTTCCTTGTTCCTCTTCCCTCTACCTCCTCTCAACGTCTCTTCCCGCTGCCTCCTCTCAACGTCTTTTCCCGCTGCCTCCTCTCAACGTCTTTTCCCGCTGCCTCCTCTCAACGTCTCTTCCCGCTGCCTCCTTTAAATGTCTGTTCCCGCTGCCTTCTCTCAGCGTCTCTTCCCGCTGCCTCCTCTCAACGTCTCTTCCCGCTGCCTCCTCTCAACGTCTTTTCCCGCTGCCTCCTCTCAACGTCTTTTCCCGCTGCCTTCTCTCAGCGTCTCTTCCCGCTGCCTCCTCTCAGCGTCTCTTCCCGCTGCCTCCTCTCAGCGTCTTTTCCCGCTGCCTCCTCTCAACGTCTCTTCCCGCTGCCTCCTTTAAATGTCTCTTCCCGCTGCCTCCTCTCAACGTCTTTTCCCGCTGCCTTCTCTCAGCGTCTCTTCCCGCTGCCTCCTCTCAGCGTCTCTTCCCGCTGCCTCCTCTCAGCGTCTCTTCCCGCTGCCTCCTCTCAGCGTCTTTTCCCGCTGCCTCCTCTCAACGTCTCTTCCCGCTGCCTCCTTTAAATGTCTCTTCCCGCTGCCTCCTCTCAGCCTCTCTTCCCGCTGCTTCCTTTCGACGACTCCTCTTCCCGCACTTTCCCAGAATCCAAATCTAATCAGCATCTTGAATTATTCCCCTCTCACAAATCCTACACATCTCGCCATATCACACAAGCATACGAGACAAGTCTTACTTCTTTGTCCAAGAGCAGGTTTAAGAAATAAAGAAGATGCTTCTTAAGAGGTAGTAAATAAGGAATTTGTTAAGAGGTTTAGAAATTTAGTGTCAGGCAAGAACCACCTCTACCAACCACTGTTATAAGGTAGGAATCCACTTGGGTGGAAAGTATTTAACTGTCAGAGTGTCACAGTGGTAATTGAGGATGAGGTCACTAGGTCGATACTGTGGTGACCTGTGGTGTGGTGACTCGCGGTGTGTTGTGGTGACCCGTGGTGACTTGTAGTGTGTTGTGGTGACCTGTGGTGTGTTGTAGTGACCTGTGGTGTGTTGTGGCATCCTGCTTTGTGTTGTGGTGACCTGTTTTGTATTGTGGTGACCTGTGGTGTGTTGTGGTGACCTGTAGTGCGTTGTGGCGATCTGTAGCGTGCAGAAGTGACATGCAGAGCGTTGTGGTGACCTGTAGTGTGTTGTGGTGACCTGTAGAATGTTGTGGTGACTTGTAGTGTGTTGTGGTGACCAGTAGAATGTTGTGGTGACTTGTAGTGTGTTGTAGGGACCTGTAGTGTGTTGTGGTGACCTGTAGTGTGTTGTGGTGACCTGCAGTGTGCTGTGGTGACCTATAGTGTGTTGTGGTGACCTGTAGTGTGATGTGACCTGTAGTGTGTTGTGGTGACCTGTAGTGTGTTGTGGTGACCTGTGGTGTGTTGCAGTGACCTGTAGTGTGTTGTGGTGACCCGTGGTGTATTGTAGTGACCTGTAGTACGTGGTGACCCATGGTGTATTGTGGTGACCTGTTTTGTATTGTGGTGACCTGTAGTGTATTGTGGTGACTTGTAGTGTGATGTAGAGACCTGTAGTGTGTTGTGGTGACCTGTAGTGTGTTGTGTTGACTTGTAGTGTATTGTAGTGACCTGTAGTGTGTTGTGGTGACCTGTAGAATTTTGTGGTGACCTGTAGTGTGTTGTGGCGATCTGCAGTGTGTTGGGGTGAGTCGTGGCGTATTGTGGTGACCTGTAGTGCATTGTGGTGACCTGTGGTGTGTTGTGACCTGAGGAGTGTTGTTATGACTTGTGGTGTGTTGCTGTGATCTGTGGTGTGTTGTTGTGACCTGTGGTATGTTGTTGTGACCTGTTTTGTGTTGTGGTGACCTGTAGCGTGTTATGGTGATCCATGGTGTATTGTGACAAGTAGTGTGTTGTGGTGATCTACGGTGTGTTGTTGTGGCCAGTGGTGTGTTGTGGTGACCTGTAGTGTGTTGTGGTGACATGTAGTGTGGTATGGTGACCGTGGTATATTGTGGTGACCTGTAGTGTGCTGTTGTGACCTGTGGTGTGTTGTGGTGACCCATGGTGTGTTGTGGTGACCCGTGGTGTATTGTGGTGACCTGTAGAGTGTTGTGGTGACCTTTAGTGTGTTGTAGTGACCTGTAGTATGTTGTGGTGACCTGTAGTGCTGTGGTGACCTGTTTTGTATTGTGGTGACCTGTAGTGTGTTGTGGTGACCTGTAGTTTGTTATGATGACCCGTGGTGTGGTGACCTTTAGTGTGCTGTGGTGATCTGTTTTTTATTGTGGTGACCTGTAGTGTTGTGACCTGCAGTGTGTTGTGACCTGTAGTGTATTGTGGTGACCTGTGGTGTGTTGTGGTGACCTGTGGTGTGTTGTGATCTGTAGTGTGTTGTGGTGACCTGTTTTGTATTGTGGTAACCCGTGGTGTGTTGTGGTGACCTGTTGTGTATTGTGGTGACCTGTTTTGTATTGTGGTGACCTTTTTGTATTGTGGTGACCTGTTTTGTATTGTGGTGACCTGTAGTGTGTTGTGGTGACCGGTGGTGTGTTGTGGTGACCTGTGGTGTGTTGTGATCTGTAGTGTGTTGTGGTGACCTGTTTTGTATTGTGGTAACCCGTGGTGTGTTGTGGTGACCTGTTGTGTATTGTGGTGACCTGTTTTGTATTGTGGTGACCTTTTTGTATTGTGGTGACCTGTTTTGTATTGTGGTGACCTGTAGTGTGTTGTGGTGATCCGTGCTGTGTTGTGGTGACCTGTTTTGTATTGTGGTGACCTGTAGTGTGTTGTGGTGACATGTAGTGTGTTGTTGTGACTTGTTTTGTATTGTGGTGATCTGTAGTGTGTGGTGATCTGTAGTGTGTGGTGACCTGTAGTATGTTGTGGTGACCTGCTTTGTATTGTGGTTAATGTTTTGTATTGTGGTGACCTGTTGTGTGTTGTGGTGACCTGTGGTGTGTTGTGGCGATGTGTAGTACGGTGTATATATATATATATATATATATATATATATATATATATATATATATATATATATATATATATATATATATATATATCTTTCTTCTTTCAACACGTCGGCCATTTCCAACCGAGGCAGGGTGGCCCAAAAGGAAAACAAAAGTTTCTCCTTTTACATTTAGTAATATATACAGGCATGTTAGTCGCCTCTTACGACACGCATGGCTTACGGAGGAAGATTTCTGTTCCACTTCCCCATGGAGATAAGAGGAAATAAGAACAAGAACTAGTAAGAAAATAGAAGAAAACCCAGAGGGGTGTGTGTATATACATATGCTTGTACATGAATGTGTAGTGTGACCTAAGTGTAAGTAGAAGTAACAAGACATACCTGAAATCTTGCATGTTTATGAGACAGAAAAAGACACCATTTATATATATATATATATATATATATATATATATATATATATATATATATATATATATATATATATATATATATATATATATATGTGTGTGTGTGTGTGTGTGTGTGTGTGTGTGTGTGTGTGTGTGTGTGTGTGTGTGCTCACCTAGTTGTACTCACCTATTTGTGGTTGCAGGGGTCGAGTCACAGCTCCTGGCACCGCCTCTTCACTGGCCGCTACTGTGTGTGTACTCACCTAGTTGTGGTTGCAGGGGTCGAGTCATAGCTCCTGGCCCCGCCTCTTCACTGGCCGCTACTGGGTCACGCTCCCTGCTCCATGAGCTTTATCATACCTCTAATTAAAGCTATGTATGGAACCTGCCTCCACTACATCGCTTCCCAAGCTATTCCACTTCCCGACCACTCTATGACTGAAGAAATACTTCCTAACATCCCTGTGATTCATTTGAGTCTTCAACTTCCAACTGTGTCCCCTTGTTGCTGTGTCCCATCTCTGGAACATTCTGTCTCTGTCCACCTTGTCTATTCCTCTCAGTATCTTATATGTCGTTATCATGTCCCCCCTATCTCTCCTGTCCTCCAGTGTCGTCAGGTCGATTTCCCTTAACCTCTCCTCGTAGGGCATACCCCTTAGCTCCGGGACTAGTCTTGTTGCAAACCTTTGCACTTTCTCTAGCTTCTTTACGTGCTTGGCTAGATGTGGGTTCCAAACTGGTGCTGCATACTCCAGTATGGGCCTAACATACACAGTGTACAGGGTCCTGAACGATTCTTTATTATGATGTCGGAATGCTGTTCTTAGGTTAGCTAGGCGCCCATATGCTGCAGCAGTTATTTGGTTGATGTGCGCCTCAGGAGATGTGCCTGGTGTTATACTCACCCCAAGATCTTTTCCTTGATTGAGGTTTGTAGTCTCTGGCCCCTAGACTGTACTCCGTCTGCGGTCTTCTTTGCCCTTCCCCAATCTTCATGACTTTGCACTTGGTGGGGTTGAACTCCAGGAGCCAATTGCTGGACCAGGCTTGCACCCTGTCCAGATCCCTTTGTAGTTCTGCCTGGTCCTCGTCCGATTGAATTCTTCTCATCAACTTCACATCATCTGCAAACAGGGACACTTCGGAGTCTATTCCTTCCGTCATGTCGTTCACAAATACCAGAAACAGCACCGGTCCTAGGACTGACCCCTGTGGAACCCCACTCGTCACCGGAGCCCACTCTGACACCTCGCCACGTACCATGACTCGCTGCTGACAGGTATTCCCTGATCCATTGTAGTGCCTTCCCTGTTATCCCTGCCTGGTCCTCCAGCTTCTGCACTAATCTCTTGTGTGGAACTGTGTCAAACGCCTTCTTACAGTCCAGGAATATGCAATCTACCCACCCCTCTCTCTCTTGTCTTACTGCTGTCACCCTGTCATAGAACTCCAGTAGGTTTGTGACACAGGATTTTCCGTCCCTGAAACCGTGTTGGCCGTTGTTAATAAGCTCATTCCTTTCTAGGTGCTCCACCACTCTTCTCCTGATAACATGACCTTGCATACTATACATGTCAGTGACACTGGTCTGTAGTTTAGTTCTACGTTTCTGTCTCCTTTTTTAAAGATTGGAACTACATTTGCTGTCTTCCATACCTCAGGCAGTTGCCCTGTTTCGATAGATGTGTTGAAGATTGTTGTTAGGGGTACACATAGCTCCTCTGCTCCATCTCTCAGGACCCATGGAGAGATGTTATCCGCCCCCATCACCTTTGAGGTATCTAGCTCGCTTAGTAGCCTCTTCACTTCCTCCTCAGTTGTGTGTATTGTGTCCAGCACCTGATGGTGAACCCTACCTCTCCTCCTTTCTGGAGGTCCTTCTATCTGTGTGTGTTGTGTGTGTGTGTGTGTGTGTGTGTATGTGGTTGACGGCGTAGAGCTCTGTGTGTGTGTGTGTATGTGGTTGACGGCGTAGAGCTCTGTGTAGAATCTTATTAAGTTATTATATTATTATATAATAATAATTAAGCGCTAAACCCACAAGGGTTATAAAATTATGTTTCGCTCGGTGTAGAGATTTATAAAGTTATATTTCACTATGTATTATTATTATCAACCAGGGTCATTGAGCGCTGGTTCACTGTGTAGAGCTTTATCAAGTTATGTTTCACTGTGTAGAGCTTTATCAAGTTATGTTTCACTGTGTAGAGCTTTATCAAGTTATGTTTCACTGTGTAGAGCTTTATCAAGTTATGTTTCACTGTGTAGAGCTTTAGGAGTCATGACTCACTTTTTATAGAAGTTTATCAAACTGTTTCTCTCTGTGTAGAGTTTTATTAGTCTCTTTTCACTGAGTAGAGCTTTGTCAAGTTCCTTTTCACTGAGTAGAGCTTTGTCAAGTTCCTTTTCACTGAGTAGAGCTTTGTCAAGTTCCTTTTCACTGAGTAGAGCTTTGTCAAGTTCCTTTTCACTGAGTAGAGCTTTGTCAAGTTCCTTTTCACTGAGTAGAGCTTTGTCAAGTTCCTTTTCACTGAGTAGAGCTTTGTCAAGTTCCTTTTCACTGAGTAGAGCTTTGTCAAGTTCCTTTCACTGAGTAGAGCTTTGTCAAGTTCCTTTTCACTGAGTAGAGCTTTGTCAAGTTCCTTTTCACTGAGTAGAGCTTTGTCAAGTTCCTTTTCACTGAGTAGAGCTTTGTCAAGTTCCTTTTCACTGAGTAGAGCTTTGTCAAGTTCCTTTTCACTGAGTAGAGCTTTGTCAAGTTCCTTTTCACTGAGTAGAGCTTTGTCAAGTTCTGTGTCCCTTTGTATGGAGCTTTATCAAGTTATGTTTCGCTCTGTATATAGAGCTTTATCAAATCTTGCTTGTTTGTGTAGGTTTATAATCTTTCACTATTTATAAAGCTTTATTATAGAGCCATGCTTCAGTTTCTGTAGAGCTTTATCCTGTTTCACTATTTGTAAAGGTTTATTATAAAGTCATGCTTCAGTTTCTGTCGAGCTTTATCATGTTGAACTATATGTAATGCTTTACTAAGTCATGCATCACCTTATGTAGAACTTTATCATGTTATGCTTTATTTCGAATTTCTTTAAGTCAACGCTACGCTCTGTCTAATGCTTTGTCACATCACTGCTATGCTGTGTAGAGCTTCATTAAGTGATGCTTTACCCTGTGTATAGCTTTATCAAGTCAATGTTACTAATGAAAGGTAAACTCTGCACCTGTCTACCTCGCTTCTCTCAGTAGTACATCTCTTTTACACCGAGTGCTTTATGTCTCTCACTGAAGACACACGATGTTTACTTTAATCCTTATTTTAGGGATTAAGGTATGGCTGGTGGTGAACAGGATTAAGGTATGGCTGGTGGTGAACAGGATTAAGGTATGGCTGGTGGTGAACAGGATTAAGGTATGGCTGGTGGTGAACAGGATTAAGGTATGGCTGGTGGTGAACAGGATTAAGGTATGGCTGGTGGTGAACAGGATTAAGGTATGGCTGGTGGTGAACAGGATTAAGGTATGGCTGGTGATGAACAGGATTAAGGTATGGCTGGTGGTGAACAGGATTAAGGTATGGCTGGTGGTGAACAGGATTAAGGTATGGCTGGTGGTGAACAGGATTAAGGTATGGCTGGTGGTGAACAGGTGACAGTGCAGCCTCAATGATCCTCGCGTAATCGATGGGCTTTCAACGCAAGTAACCAAGAACACATCTAAGGATGAGGGAAGACCCTGATGTATCTAAGCAAGGATGAGGGAAGACCTTGATGTATCTAAGGATGAGGGAAGACCTTGAGGTATCTAAGGATAAGGGAAGACCTTGATGTATCTAAGGAAGAGGGAAGACCTTGATGTATCTAAGGATGAGGGAAGACCTTGATGTATCTAAGGATGAGGGAAGACCTTGATGTATCTAAGGATGAGGGAAGACCTTGATGTATCTAAGGATGAGGGAAGACCTTGATGTATCTAAGGATGAGGGAAGACCTTGATGTATCTAAGGATGAGGGAAGACCTTGATGTATCTAAGGATGAGGGAAGACCTTGATGTATCTAAGGATGAGGGAAGACCTTGATGTATCTAAGGATGAGGGAAGACCTTGATGTATCTAAGGATGAGGGAAGACCTTGATGTATCTAAGGATGAGGGAAGACCTTGATGTATCTAAGTGTGTTATTACACGTTATGACGGGTTCTATACAATGATTGGGCTGGATGAGGTTCGGCGGTACTGTCTCGGCCTGGGTCTTGTCCAGTTGGTGACCCCGCGTTCCACACAATGATGTTTCTCTCTACCTTTACAGAAGTTTAACAGGGTTAGGTTACGTTTTTCTACCTTTATATACAAGCTGCTGTATGACCCCTGTGGTTTAGCGCTTCTTTTGATTATAATAATAATATATACGTTCAAGCTAAGAGCTGTTACCTACATCAGCTAGACAGTGATGTTCAACTCTTTCTCTATTTTTTTTGTTTCTCTCCTCTTACACGAGACGTGAAATGTTAAGTGACCAAGGTCGCCTTTGACACGAAAAAGAGTAATAAATACCTAATCACAAGAATACTACTTCATGGGTAATCGCTTTTTTATATATTCGTAGTTACAGCAGCAATGCTATGCAGACAGTACTCACCAATATGTGGTTGCAGAAGTCGAGTCATAGCTCCTGGCTCTGCCTCTTTGCTGGTCACTAGTAGGTCCACTCTCTCCCTGCTCCGAGGCTTATCGTACCTCATTTTAAAGCTATGTATGAATCCTGCCTCTACTAATTCACTCCATTATTATTATTATAATCAAATAGAAGCGCTAAACCACAGGGCTAATTCACTTCAGATTGTTCCATTTTCTGACAACCCTAAGGCTAAAGAAATACTTCCTAACATCCCTATGACTCATCAGTTTTTTCAACTTTCAGTTGTGCCCTTTTGTTCCTGTATTCTATCTCAGAAACATTCTGCCCCTGTTCATCTTGTCATTTCATCTCTGTATTTTGTATGACATGATCATATCCTCCCTATCCCTCCTGTCCTCCAGTGTCATCAGGTTGAGTTCCTTAACCTCTCATCACAGGACATGCCACTTTGCTTCGGGACTAGTCATGATGCAGCAGAGCTCTGACCCTATTATTATTGTGTCATTTTGCTGGGGGGAGGGGGAGGAACACACAAAATAACAAAAAGTGTCTTCATCATCCATGAATTAAGGTTATATAGTTCACGACTACTAGCCAGCGGAACCTAGGCATTAATTTTACTAAATACATTATTATTATTATTATTATTATAATCAAATAGAAGCGCTAAACCACAGGGGTTATACAGCTTTACCAAATACAGCCAGGCCCACAAGGGTCATACAGCACTGCACCTCTGACCCTGATCTTTTTTATTTTGGTCTTACAACACCCAAAAAATTAACCTCATTTTTTTTTTACAGGAAAAAATAATTTTTTCAAAATATTCAGAGTGCTAGTGGAGATGTGTTGATCAATGTCTTGACAGTTAAAGGGTTTATGTAGTTAGCTAAAAGCACCAGGGCCTGAAGAAGGTTGTTTAGCATATAATTACATTAATTGCTTGATGCTGGGGAGGAGGCTACAGTGACAGGGTCATCAATTTAACATTCACAAGCACAGCTCATAGAAGGCACTAGGTCGTCGACACTTGATAGTGCAGGCTTCTTCAGGAAGATATAACTTTTAGACTGGACAGTTTGCTTCTTATTTTCATTATAATTTTCTTTATAGCAAGCAAGAACATACCGTATTTGTCTTTCAAATTTCGCAAATTTCTCATAATTGACTTCCATTTCTTCTATCATCTACAAACCACAACAGGCAAACTCCTCTGCCAATATTTTCATTGTGAACTTTCTTGGTGTGTTGGGTGTAATTTCTTCCTCTGTCTCTGCTTCTTTACTTCTTGCTTCCTCCAGTTCAATCAGCTCCTCATTGGAAAGCTTTTTAGCCTCAGTACCAAAAAGCTGATTATTATAATCAAATAAGGCGCTAAACCGACAAGGGTCATGCAGCCAAAAAGCTGATGATTTTCATCCATTTACAATTCTAGCTGTCTCCCAAGCAATAAAATCTTATTTCATCAACAGCAGAATCTTTATTAAAACCTTGAAAAGGTGTTCACAAATGTCCTCTAAACTTTCTTCCATATGCTGTTCATACATTGCTTTGTGACTTTTTCTCATGCTGCAGCGATGTTCATGATAGCTTTAAGAATGTTAAAATCTTTCCAAAATTATCAGAGTTCAACCACGTTCAGTTCTTTCAACAGCCTGAGTGAACGTGTTGAGTAAATAGTGTGCTTTGAATTCAGCTATTGTGCCTTGATATATTGGTTGGATGAATGCAGTTGTGTTCGGTGGCAAATACGCAGCCTTTACATCCAGACGCTTTCTTGTTATGGCAATAATAGACGGGAAGCAGATGCTTGCTCACCTTCTTGAATGCTTTGGGGTTCTAGAAGTAGTAAATTTGGAAAGGCTTCAGTTTAAAACCAGCAATATTTCCACCCAGAAGCAGCATAACATGATCTTTGAATCTCTTGAATCCAGGCATTGTCTTTGTCTCTTGATGAAAGTAGGTACACTCAGGCATACGCTTCCAGAACAAACTCGTCTCATCTACATTAAATATTTGTTCCGGCAAAAATGTTTCATCAATAATTATCTCGTGTAGCTCTTCCCTAAAAGCTTCGGCAGCTTCAGTATCGGCACTTGCTGCCTCACTATTAACCTTCACATTATGATGCCTTTTGAAGCGTTGAAACCATCCATGACTTGTTGTAAACATTTGTGTATATGAAGGATCATGAGCATGCTCTTCAAGCGTATCGAAGAGACTCCTTGCCTTGGTAGGCTAATTATTATTATTATAATCAAAACCTAGCGCTAAACCTACTGGGTCATACAGCGCTTAGTAGGCTAAGCAGTATGCAGTTTTGTGTCTGGTCTTCCATAGATGTGACAACTAATCTTTCCATATCATCAACTGGTCCAGCTCTTTGTGATGACAGTGAATTTAATGGGTGCAGATGACTTCAATGCCTCACTGATTTGCCTCTTATCTTTCAAGATGGCTGAGATTGTCAACTGTGAAAGGCCCAAATCACATGCTAAGGCCATTATGGACTTGCCTCCTTCATGATTGGTAATTATCTTAAGCTTCATTTCCT
The DNA here is from genome assembly GCA_009830355.1 of Cherax destructor. Classification (NCBI taxonomy): domain Eukaryota; kingdom Metazoa; phylum Arthropoda; class Malacostraca; order Decapoda; family Parastacidae; genus Cherax; species Cherax destructor. The sequence continues at coordinate 95,712 of WNWK01005063.1, read as the reverse complement.
AAATAATTGCCTTCCTCTTTTCTTCTCAAAAGAAGCAGGAGACACACTTGAGTATTTGGTAGACATAATGGGCTTGGGAAAATTTGGTTAAACACAGAAAAAAACACTGTACAATATGTTACTAAATACTGTATAAGATGTTTACACTTGTAATCGCTACAGAGGCTGACAGCGTGGCTGGGTGGATGCTGCCATTGCCCGGTATCGCACCATCGTAAAGCAAGGAGCCCCTGTACATGGAGTGGGGTTATCCTCAGGTATTTATGGTATTTCACAATACAAGAATTTTTATCATTATTTCTAGTCTTTCCAATGACTTATACTTCACTATCACAGAATACAGTGGTACCTCTACTTACGAGCAAAATTCATTCCAGATGGCTATTCAAGTGCCAATACCGAAGGAATTTTTCCCATAAGAAATAATGAAAATTAGATTAATCCATTTCAGACCCCCAAAAATACACTTACAAAAGCATCTACAAAAATACACTTACATAATTATTCGAGTTGAGAGCTGCTTGTAAGTAGAGGTACCACTGTATGCTAAAAACTGTTTAAAATGATTCTTGCTCAAGTTCTCTGAAATGAATATGATATTTACAGAAGGATGTTAAAAATAAAATAATAAATGGTCTTTAAACACAGTGAGCTTGTCCAATTCATGACTAAGGGAAATGATTGCCTCAGAAAAGTTCTTGATCCAGGGAATTCAAACTACTCTCCTTATCCTCCTTACAATTTTTATTTTATTTTATAAATCACCATGTAACTTTTATATTTTTTTTACTTCCTGTTAATACAGACAGAATAAAAAGTCATGATATCATGGGTGGAACAATTCACCTACAACCCACTTGGAGAGAAGCACTAGGATGACTTTTTTGGTTCAACCTGGACCATTTGACAATGGTCAAGGATGGACCTGACATTGGAGGTTTATGGTGAATGCCTGTCATTACCTTGCAGCAGACCCTAAAAATAACAAAAATTAAAACTACTGGCTGGAGACGCTTCTCCAGCCAGTAGCTTCTTCGGTCCAGTGAAGAAAAAGGTGGAAAATGTGGAGGTGATTGTGCATCCTATTGACTTTCTGATTATTGTACAGTTTTTTTGTGCGCAGTAATTACCTCCTATTCACCAGGTGTATGAGTCCCCCACGGGTTTTGTGCTTCCCATGAATATGATAAAATATAATAATAGGGGTCAAGACAAATATACCTTCCTTATTATTCAGTTCTGGATGTAGCAAACTCTTCTTGATTTTCAGTCACTAAGTCATTAACAACAGATTTCTACAAAATTCTTTAGCCTTTAAGTTAAGCACAGTGCCGTATGACCCTTGTGGGTTTAGCACTTAGTTTTGATTGTAATAAAAATAATTTAAGTTATGCAACCTTGCTATTTGATGAATAAGAATATTTTTTCCACAGTGTCTGAAGGAAAAAGTGAAACTACATGTATGTACAGTGGACCCCCGGGTAACGAAAAAAATTCATTCCAGAAGCCTGCTCAAGTGCCATTACCGAACGAATTTACTTCCTTAAGATATAATGTCACATAGGTTAGTTTATTTCAGACTCCCAAAAATACACTTCCAGAAGCACTTACAATATTATACTTACATAATTGTACGATTTCCGGGGTGTTCGTTAGCCGGGGGTCTACTGTATAATTAAAGGATACAACCTACATATTTTTTCTGTCTACATCAAACTTTTTGTTTCTAATTATTTTTATGAAAACATTGTACCTATGTCTGCATGAAACTTCCCATATCAAATTTTATAAAAACAAAGAAAACATTGATATTAACTCTTTCAGTGGCCATCATGTAAAACTGCATCATTAAAGCCAGGGTCCCTTAAGTAGTTCTACGTCATGGGCTCAGCTCACTCATAAGCTGAGAGTGGTAAAATTTGGTGTACATTAGAGAGAATAGGTCTTTGTGGTGAGCATGCACAGCATAAAAATATCCTGCCCCATGTGTTGCATGATGGGAAAAATAAAACTGACTGCATGTATGGTTTAAAATAGTGACTTTGAGGTGTTTTCTTGGATGGCTTTCATAGTTTTATTGGCTATTTCTTGGTCTCAATTGATAGAATGGAAGACATACTAGTGATGATTTTTATTGGCTTCAGGACCAAAAGTAGCTTGAAACTGAGCTCAAAGTAGCGGAAATGTTAGATTTTTGCCAATATTCTTTGGGAGGGTAAGGCTTCCCTATATCCCTGGTCTGTCTAATGGGTTTTTAATAGGTATGATTCAATCATTGGGACACCTTAAACCATAGCCAATCATTCCTGGTTATATTTTATTATCCAAAAAATAGTGAAATATAGACAAAGTCTGGGGATGTGTTTAATGAACAGAGGAAATGTTGTTTTACTGCCTGGAATGTCTATTATTTATTTTGAACTCTATTTTTAAATTTATATTTTTTTGTGTGTAAAATTGGCCAAATTACCAACTTCTGTGCACTTATAGGGTGGTTGAAATATGTAGTTGAATGGGTGGTTTCTTATGCTGAATCGATAGAGCAGAAGGCATACTAGTGAAATAGCTAAGAATTTGGAAGAATGGAGTAATGGATGGCTAAAAATAGAACAAACAATTGGCAAAACCACTTATGCATAAATTTTGCCAAGACCGCTAACTTTATGCCAGTGTAATTCCATAAGTTTTCCATCAAATTTCATACTTTTGTTGTCTTTAATTTCAGAAAAAATTCTCTACCATTTCAGAAGAAAATATACTTTTTTTTAAAAGAAGAAAAGTGGACACCGAGAGCAATGTTAATTTCGGAGGTGTGGATCACGAAAGGATTAACCATACAAAAGACACGTCATTCTTATGTAATGTAAATTCTCTATGTATGATACAGATACTGAACCTCAACAGCAAGGAAGTGGTTAACCCTAGTCTTGAGATTAAGCCTTTAAATTATCCTTAACATGTTGTGGAATCTTAGCCAGGTAAACCTCATGTTGCTGACCTGCTGCTGAAGCAAGCACTCCAGTGGAATTTCTGTACATATAAAAGATTAATTAAAAACACAACCATTTCAGTTATATGGGCACAAGAGTTTTGCACATTTCTGTGTATATAATAATTAAACTTAATGGCTTCTGTAACTCATTATAATTTAAATTTCACTAACTATAAAGACAACTTCAGAATGACTTATTGACTTCAAAAAGAGTATCATGTCACATTATATTTACAAACAAAAGTATAGTTACTTATGTAATATGACCTACCTGTGGGGAGCAGAAGCATGGTAGGGTATCTGCACACCTTTGATATCTGTCAACGTTCCTCCAGCAGCTTCTAAAACAGCCTGAGGAGCGCATGTGTCCCATTTTTTACATCCAGGGCTTGCAAACACATACACATGAGCCTTTCCTTCTAGCAAGAGCATCACCTGAAATTTATATGAACCGTTTGCAGACAGACAATTAGCCACAGAAAACCCATATTTTCCATAGGGCACTTTTAGAGTAGTTTGACTTCTGAAAAACACTACATACAATATATTAAAGTTATCTTGTAGCACAATACATAATAGGAAAATATTGGTAAAAATTAATCAAAAACTTGGGGGATACAGGGTTATTAATAATTACATAATTATCATAGTTATAGAAAATGATAAACCCATAAGAATAGTTCAGCATTACGTATATTGTAGATAGATAAAGACACTAATGCAGTATGTGACTGTTTACTGACAATGTCTCACCTATACAGTAGCTGTGCAAGTCACAAACAGATCTTTATCCATCATACTGGTATTCGATATTTCTTTCTGCTGTACTGAAAGGGTGAGAGATGGTTGGGACAGACAGATGGAGTTGAGGTTAAGACATCGGCTGAACAGAAATGAATGAAAGATGTCACAACTGATGAAGCAAATTGGTGTCAGTTAAAAACACTTTTACCATACACTACGAAAGCTTGGTGTGCAGAAAAAAAAAGAGACTGTCTGAGAGCAGGGCAGGAAACTAAGAATGGCAGGCTGTCAAAGGTGAATGAAATATAGTTAGTGAGATCTCTGACTAACGAGAGTGATGTTGGATCATCAGGATGACCTGACAATTGTGGCAGAAGGGTGACCCTTCATGAGATGACCATGTGTGAGTGCAGTGCATTTATTTATCAAGTGAGTAAGTACTGATTCCCATATCTGGAAGTGATAGAGGGAGGACAACCAAAGTTACGATACCTACCACACTTCGATACCTACCTACCCTACTTTTGATATACCTTTGAAGAGTTTCGAGAGTTTAGCTACTCTTGGAGCCCATCCATGGGCCAGGCTCGTCTGGTGCTTGCCTGGTCTACCAGGCTGTTGCTGCTGGAGGCCCGCTGCCCCACATATCCATCACAGCCTGGTTGATCTGGCACCTGGCAAAGATACTTGTCCAGTTTCCTCTTGAAGGTTTCTACACTTGTTCCAGCCGTGTTTCTGATATCTTCTGGTAAGATGTTGAATAGCCAGGGACCCCAGATGTTGATACAGTGTTCCACATCCGGGGTCCCAGACTATTCAACATCTAAAGACTACAAATATTTTAAGGTAAGTAATGAGTGTACACTAAATGCATTTTATCGCACTAGGGCTCTTTAACCCTTAAACTGTCCAAACGTAGATATACGTTCACTCGCGTAGCTGACCGAACGTAGATCTACGTTTTTTTTCAAATGATTTTAACCTTGCCACGATAAGCCTGAGTTGCCTAGAGATTAGAGAATGGGTCTGTGCACTCAGTGTGTGTAGTATTACAAAATGTGGGAATGACAAACAAAATGCACTCTTCATTTTAAAGAAAACGAACAATTTTTTTTTTTCTCAAAATACTCGGTCAGCTACGCGAGTGAACGTATATCTACGTGTGGACAGTTTAAGGGTTAAATGTCGAAGTATATTACGTGTAGGTGGGGTGGCCTGGCTGGCTGTCATACCTATCACACCTAACTTCTTACAATAAACACTACTCAGTTCTCACCCTACATTAAGACTACAAATATTTTGCAGTAAGTAATGAGTGTACTGTGTGTGTATTTTACTTTTTATTGTTTTTAATGCCTTGTTCTATTGCTAACTTAATATATGTTAGTGTAAACTTATTATTTGACATTTATAAGTGGAAACAAATGGCGTTCTGCTTTCCGGCGATGTCCGATTTCCGACAGTAGCCTGGAACCTAACCTGCCGTATAAGTGTGGCCCTACTGTACTTTTTGTTTTGAATATATATTTTTGTAGTTTTTTCACATTAACTGTTTCAGTCTAACTATTTCATTTCTTCATTGTATTTCATCAATTTGGTTTCAGTTAAAAGCATTTCTTTCCATACTGTATATATCTATCTATTTAAGAAGTCTTATTGTCCCATGTAAAATGGCAAACATTTCTGGGTATTCACTTTAAATTTGCTTCCTTCTCGTTACTTAAACTAGCTACAGCACTAACTTATCAAAAAGCTCTTGCCTTGTAATAAAAGTAAAACCTCTTCACCTCACGCTTATAAAAACCTTAGGTGTAGAAAAACGAGAGAATAGGAGAGAACAGAGCGAGATAGAATATTGGCTTACTTTATGACCTGCACCACCAACTCTGAGAACTTCACTGGGGGACAGTGCATCAATGGCATCATTAACAGTGGAGGAAGAGTGTGACCTTGTGGTAGTGATGATCAAGCAACCATCAGGTGGAGACACTGTTGACATCCCTCCAACCTCTCCTCCCACTACTCCCCAGACAGTGCGACCCAGCACACTCCTGCAACACCACCACAAACATATTATGTATATTTTAGTATGAGAATAAATTATGTACTAGCACAGTCCACTTAACAACAGTTTTAAATGTGAAAAATCTCCAGAATAACAGTCAAAGGAAGGTACATATTGAAGCTTTTTTCAAAGATCAACAAAACCTGAAAATATATGACACTAAACCCTGATGGTTTAGCGCTTAGTTTTGATGATGATGATGATGATAATAATAATAATAATAATAATAATAATAATAATAATAATAATAATAATTATGGGAGTACTGTATTCTTTATAAGGTACTTGCACATATTTGTGAATCTTTCTTCTTTTAACAAACCAGCCATATCCCACAGAGGCAGGGTAGCCCATAAATAAAATCATAATGATAAACTGGTCCCCTATCACAAAACTCAGAGGGAAAATTCTTAGGAATCCATCTTGACAGTGGCCTCAAATTTCAGACACATATACAACAAATTTCCAAGAAAGTCTCAAAGACCGTGGGAATACTATCCAAGATACGGTACTATGTTCCACAACCAGCTCTCCTTACCCTATATCACTCACTCATTTACCCCTCCCTCACCTATGGAATCTGCGCATGGGGCTCTACATCAATAACTCATCTCAGACCACTAATAACACAACAAAAGGCAGCAGTTAGAATGATAACAAATTCACACTCCAGACAACATACTCCACCAATATTCAAAAACCTAAACTTACTCACCATACAAGACATCCATACTTTTTACTGTGCCTATTACATACATACATAGAACACTCTATGCAAATATTAACCCACCACTCAAACTTCTCCTTACCAATTTTAACAGGACACATGACCATAACACTAGACACAGATCACTCCTCGATGTTCCCAGTGTCCATCTAACACTATGTAAAAACTCAATGCATATAAAAGGCACAAAAATTTGGAATTCATTACCTGTCATTGCCAAAGAAACCCTGCCTGTACCCCAATTCAAAACGTTGCTAAAAAACCACCTTCTCACCCAAAGCTAAATGCTCAATATCAAACATTCCCAACAAAGTAGAATAATCACTTAATGTAAAAACCTGACTAATCACTTAAATGTAAAAACCTGTTATGAATAATACATACTAAGCATGATAGTGGCTTTCATTCCTGTGAATAATTATGTCAGCTGACCTTTCTTTTAAAGACCATAACAAGACAAAGATCACGACAGCCAGGAAGATGACGGGGTGGGTATTGAGAACTTTTAAAACAAGGGAAATAAGGCCGATGGTGACACTCTTCAAATCGCTAGTGCTCCCTCACTTAGAAAATTGCTCAGTGCTGACGGCCCCGTTCAAAGCAGGAGAAATATCAAAACTGGAACAAATACAGAGATCGTTTACGGTTCACATTGAGCCAGTAAACATCTAAATTATTGGGAACGCCTTCAAGTCTTGAACATGTACTCATTGGAGCGGAGGAGAGAGAGATACATGATATACATTGAAAGTACTTGAGGGCCTGGTCCCAAATCTGCACACTGCCATAACAACATATTGGAGTGAGAGATATGGAGAAAGTGTAAAATAAACCCAGTGAAGAGCAGGGTGCAGTGGGGACAATAAGGGAACACTGTATCAACATCCGGGGTCCCAGATGATATCCAAAACATGGCTGGAACAAGTGTAGAAGCCTTCAAGAGGAAACTGGACAAGTATCTTCACCAGGTGCCAGATCAACCAGGCTGTGATGGATATGTGGGGCAGCGGGCCTCCAGCAGCAACAGCCTAGTTGACCAGGCAAGCACCAGACGAGCCTGGCCCAAGGCCGGGCTCAGAGAGTAGAGAAACTCTCGAAACTCTTCAAAGGTGTATCAAAGGTAGCAAACCAAAATTGTAATTACATATTGTAACCTTTACAAAGAAATAAACCTTTACTTTACTTTTATCTCCATGGGGAAGTGGAACAGAATTCTTCCTCTGTAAGCCATGCGTGTTGTAAGAGGCAACTAAAATGTCGGGTGCAAGGGGCTAGTAACCCCTCCACCTGTATACATTACTAAAGTTAAAAAAGAGAAACTTTTGTTTTTCTTTTTGGACCACCCTGCCTCAGTGGGATATGGCTGGTTTGTTGAAAGAAGATATATACATAGGGATGCTAGGAGCTGTGTCTCCACTCCTGCAAACACAACTCATTGAGTACAGGTACAGTATGACACTGCAGCAACTACTTCTGCTTTATTGTATATATATACAGTATGCATTAAAGTACATGACTGATCTAATATGGCTAGAAATAATAATAATAATAATATGCTTTGACACAATGCTTTCCATAAATATGGGCATTTACATGTAAGAAATAATAATATGCTTTGACAAAATGCTTTCCATAAATATGGGCATTTACATGTAAGAAACCCTTGTATCAAATGGTTATTATTAGTAGTATTACGTATTATTGTTATTATAACAAAAGCCTTGGCCGTGCATCATACATACATGCCTCTCAACTTTCACTGCCTCTCATTCACACGGACCTAGAGAAGAACACATTAATTCATGAACATTTTCTCAAATACTCACCCAGGATTCTGATAATTGTAGTATGGTTGGTGGATGACACCTCCGACAGCCTTGCCGCCAGTAGCAATGCCTATCAAGACCGTCACGTGATCTAGAAGACCTGTCAACTCAAAATGATTCAAAATTGCCTTCGTAACTAATAATTATTGTATTTTCTAGCCTATGTGATGACTGTTTATAACCAATGTGAATTTTTTCTAGTGATGGAAATGTAGATTCTTTCGAATACATTACAACATTTGAGATAAACCTTAAGATACTAATGAAAACACAAAACTTCAAAGGATATTGCATGAAATCAAGAACTGTATAAAACATTTGTCTTATTACTCAGTGTAGTCTAACTTGTTTCCTAAATTACTGTAATGTAACTTATTTCAATACTTACTTGATACATTACTCAATGTAATCTAACTTGTTTCATGTTCAACCAACTTCATATCAAATGATACCATGTTCACACAACTTCATAGCAAATGATACCATGTTCAAACAACTTCATATCTAATGATATCATGTTCACACAACTTCATATCAAATGGTATCATGTTCACACAACTTCATATCAAATGATGCCATGTTCACTTGACTTTATATCAAATGATACTCATGCTGACTTGACTTTGTATCAAATGGTGCATAATTCATACCAGAAGTTAAAAATAGAATTATTTATTTAAAAAAAATTGTACTAAATGTGTTTATTTCTTAAGCAGAGTACATGCCAGGCCACGGTGCCCCATGGCCTGATGGCTGAAGCTCTCGCTTCACACGACGAGGGTCTGGGTTTGATTCTCAGTGAGGGTAGAAACATTGGGCGTGTTTCTTTACACTGGTTGTCTATGTTCCCCATTAGTAAAATGGGTACCTGGGTGTTAGTCGACTGGTGTGGGTCGAATCCTGAGACAAAACTGACCTAATTTACCAGAAATGCTCTGCATAACAAGTGGCTTTCTATGTAGTAGTATGTCATTGATGTCAGCTAGGCCTGTATACGTACCTTGTACACATATGTGTAGAAATAAAGATATTATTATTATATAAATATTTTCCTGTTTTACAAGATGCAGTTGTCTCATTTGTTAATCAATGTAAGGGGTTTAACTAAAAAAACAAGTGCAATTGTGTTACAGTGTTAAAGTAATTAACTACACACCAAGAATAATACATTAAAAGGAAAGTTGAATGATAGCTCTAGGCCTTTCAAGCTGCAATCAACACATCATCAGGAGGTTGCAATGTTGCAGAAAACAGGTGGTCTAAACAAATATGATCAGAGAAAGCACCTTTGCTCCAGCAAAAGCACTTCCTATGATTGTATCTGCTTGAACCACCACCTCTTTTCTGCAACACTGCAAGCTCCTGATGATGTGTTGATTGCAACACAAAAAGCTTAGAGTTATCATTCAACTCCCCCCGTGGCTGTTTTGCATCTTGTATCGCTTGTTCGCGATTTTTGTATTACATTAAAGGAAAGTTTATAACCACTTAATAAAGTGAAGTTCTGAGCTCTTTAATGAATGGTTTAGGACAAGATTTTATGTGGGGGGGAAAGACGTGGAATTTTATTCATCAGGATGAAACTGCTCTTGACGTGGGTTTTAATTACAGCGTTTTGAGGCTTGCTGGATATCTTATTGGGGCCTTATGCTGCCTTACTGGTCCACCCTTCAAAATTCTGGTAATAACCATGCATTAAATGATAAGATATGTTGCTAAACTTTCCTGAGATGTACTTGTTGTGCCGAATAGGTAAAACTGGTCAATTAGCAAGAACTCATTTAAAATTAAGTCCTTTCTAAAATTTCCTCTTATACATTTAAAGATATTTTTTTTTTCATTTATGTTAATGTAAAAATTAATAATTTTGTACCAAAAGAACCTTAGAAAACTAACCTAACCGTATTATAACAATTGCAATTTAATTTGGCCCAATCCAACTATGTAAATATATTTTAGATAAGTTTACAATAATTTAATAATACTGTAAACATAATGAAATAGTCTCTCCTCACTTAGCAACTTACTCGTTACCGACGCCTCGGACTTATGACGGGCTCTCTGACCAGTATGCATACCTAAATATAATGTATATATTAGAGCTGATTTCCTCTATTCTGTTTATTACAATATACAGTACACTACTGTATAAACATTTTAAAAATATACCAGAAATGTTATAAATAGTGCAAAGGTGACATTAAAACAATATCAAAGATGGTTGACACAAACCCACTACTATTATAGCATGCTTCTCACTTAGCGACGAATTTGTTTACCGACGTGGTCTTAGGAACGGAACTCCATCGTTAAGCGAGGAAAGGCTGTATATATTTTTCGTTAGGTTCAGAATGATTTTTACGATATTGCATATACGTACAAATTTTTGCTTGCCTTATTTGGCAAGAAGAGCATTGCTATTTAAGCCAAAATTGCAAGCTTTACCTATTTGGCACGAAATACTAATGAGGCTGTTCATGCTAAGAAGGTGCAAAATGTGCCTTAACACGACCTAACTAACTTTCACACGTCACTCCAAGAGTCTTACAAACCCCTTGGTGGTCACTCTTACAGCATTCGAAAGCTTGCACAAAAGACAAGAAAAAATTAAATTAGTATTTTGATAATCTGAAAAAAATGTTATCTTCATGAAAGGCCTTAATAGTAAAAATACATCATCACATATTCCACCAAAAGCATTCAAAGCATATTGTTTTTCTTAAATATGAAAATTTATTATTTTAAATGCCTAATGGCATAACAGCAATGCTTGATAATGTTGGGTGAAAAATTATTATTATTATTTTATATATAGGTCAGGAGTTCTCCATAGGGAAGTGGAACAGAATTTTTCCTCCATACGCCATGTGTGTTGTAAGATTCAACTAAAATGCCGGGAGCAAGGGGCTAGTAACCTGTATATATTACTAAATTTAAAAGGAGAAACTTTCGTTTTTCCTTTTGGGCCACCCTGCCTCGGTGGGATACAGCCGGTTTGTTGAAAGAAGAAGAAGCTGCATATATTACGTTCTTGGATAAACAAGTGATTATGTGTATCAAAATGTTTACTACATGCACATTATTACCTTGGGTGTACTCAGCCGTTCCATCTAATGGATCTACCCATACAACAATCTGAAAAGACATGCATATATACAGAATTAATTAGAGATCAAGCCATTGTATTCAACAACAGAATGACAAAACATTGTATTATTGACAAATAATACCTCCTTGTTTCTTTTATTGTGTCTTGTAAATTTTGTTTAAGGTTATGAGTGTTGAGTGACCTATGTAATCTAAGTGCTCAGTAAATGTCACAACTACTACTACTACAAATACTAGCACATCCACACAACATTCAAGTGATAAAGGAAGTGACAACTGGACCTACCTAAATGTGTAAAGATGCATAAACCAAAGACACTTCAATAAATAAAGTATACAGGCACTCCTCACTTAACGACCGGGTTCCGTTTCACATTCACTTTTGAGAACCCACCAGCTAACCCCTTTACAGTGAACTTCTTTTGTATTTCTTCCATTCTTTCCTCTTCCAAGTGCTGCTGCACTTCCAATTCTACTAAATCTTCATTAGTTAGCTCTCCCTCGACCAAAGTTCTTGTACAGCGTACAATACCAACTGGTCAGAGAGCTGGTCATAAGACCACGTGGTCGTTAAGTGAGGAGTGTCTGTATTACAAAGTACAGTGGTACCTCGAGTTACGAGCAGCTCCCAACTCGAACAATTATGTAAGTGTATTTTTTAAGTGCTTTTGTAAGTGTATTTTTGGGGGTCTGAAACAGATTAATCTATTTTTCATTATTCCTTACGGGAACAAATTTGTTCGGTATCGGCACTCGAACAGCCTCCTGGAATGAATTAAGTTCGTAACTCGAGGTACCACTGTACTGTATTTTACCGGCCATAAGTTGCACTTAAGTCAAAAGTCACACTCTGCCATTAGACACAGGGGTATACAGGGAACCTCGCATATACAGCACCCTCTTTTCAGTGTTCTCTGTTTTCACTGGTTTTTAACTGAGTAATTGTTCATTATGTTCAGTGCTTTTATTGCTTTTCCGCTGTTTTTGTACAACAGTTCTGTAAGGGAAGGTCGACTGACACCACATTTTAAGGTAAATATGTATTGCATGTGCTGTGTATTTATTTTACTTTTTTTTATGCCTAGCTGTATTGAGCACTTAATATATATGATAATAAAAAATGCTCTTTCCATCTGCTGGCATTTTTTGCTTACTGTAAGGGGTTGGGAACCTAAGAGCTGTGCAAACAGGATCCTCCTGTACTTTATCTCACATAATCAAATTTTTGCTTAACCCCAGCTGTAAGATGCTGGGGTTATATTATCAGGAACAATAGATGGGAGTAAATTGTGTTATTCTGCATTAGTCAATACATGCAGTGTTTCCATATTCTGTAAAAATGATACTAATAATAATAATAACTCATATTAAGCACTAAACTCATGTGGGTCATTCAGTGCAAGACACAGTAGAGGTTTCATCCTCCGTCTGCTGAGCACGAGGCAGACTTTCTTCCTTTGTGCTAGAAGATGATCATCTTTCATATTCTGTGAGCTCAGTAGAAAGTCTGCTGGCCCATGCTAGGCATCTTCTCAGATCGAACCCTTTCCACTCAAATTTATTTCACTAATCTACAATATTATTAGGAGGGGAGCACTAAACCCATAGGGGTTATATAGAGCCAGGAATAAATAAATAAAGAGAATATAAATAAAGTGCTACAAATATCTATGCTCTTACCAATATTTTTCGTTATGATTATTTTTACATTTTTTGGGGTAGTATGCACTCATAAGATGCAGGGTATAACTATAAGTACATTTATTTAGAAAAAAATGTGACTTATGGCAGTAATATACAGTATATATCTATCAGTAGCCTTTTACAAAAGAGCAATAATTAAAAAAATTGAGTAATTCTATTCTCATATACACTGATCTAGTATTTCCAATCCCTTCAAAACTGAAATTATGCAAATATCCAGCCAAAGTATTTTTAGATCAATAAATTCAAATTCTCTAAAACAAATATTGCATTCACACTAGTCAACACTAACACTGGCACCTCTTCTTCTGCCAGTGAGACCAGGTGAGGAGGACACTGAATTTCCACAGGAATTTCTGCAGTGGGGTCAAATACTTGCTGGTCTACTTCATGGCATTCTTCTTCCCCTTCTTCTCCTATACAAAAAATATTATCAGTCTCCAGAATAAATTGTCATTTTGTATTGTAGTTCTTATTCAGAAATGAGCAAATTTTTTTATAATGCTTAGATAACTCAATATAGCTGTTCCACATCATTTTTAAATACTTCCTCTTTAGTATACGGCTTTATGCATACTTACCAAAACTCTCAGGTAATTGCTGCACCATTCAAGGTGACCATACTCACCAATGATGGTGATCTTTGGGAAACATCTGCTGAGGGAGCCAACAATACATCTCTGAGCAGCCCTGTCGGCCTCTGTTTGTAGATCACGTGCATTCTGACAAAATAATATTTTTATAATTATTAGCGAGAGAGAGCTATTTATTGTATAATCTAAAATTACCTGAAGTTTACTGAAGCTGACTTGAAGTTTGTTTCATGGATCACTGTGCATATAACCTGGTCCCAGACCAGGCATCCCTCTTAACACTGATCAGTGAGACTGTTGGTGCTCATCACAGGCAGTCTGATGTAAGACCACAGCCCAGTAGGGTAGATTATATTTATGTGAAAACTCTAAAACCCACAGAGGTCAGGGTATACGGAGAATAGAGAATAGGAGGCAATCAGGTTTAATCTATGGAAATGAAGGATAGCTCAAATTCCCTGGGCCAAGAGCTCCTTACCACTGACAAGGAGAGGAACTGATTGGAAACTACCTTCAGCTTGATTATTTGCTAAAAATTAAAGTGAACAGCCATGCAGAAGCAATTATCTATCCATATATTTAAGGGTTAACAATTTCAGTGACCATCATGTAGAAATCCATCTATCAGGCCAGGAGTCCCCACGTTATACTATGTCATGAGCTCAGCTCACTCAGATAAGCTGTGAGTGGGAAATTTTTGCCTAGATATGAGAGAATGGGTGTGTGGTGAGTGTGCACAGAATAAAAAAAAATCTTGCCCCAAGTGGGTCATGATGGGAAAACAGAGCTGTAACCATGTGTATGGTTTAAAACGGTGATTTTTTAGATGTTTTCTTGGATGGTTTTTATGGTTTTCTTGGTGGTTTCTTAGTATCAATTGATAGGATGGAAAACATACTACTGAAATAGAGATGATTTTGATTGGTTTCAGGACTGAAATATGTAACTTGAAATTGAGTTCATAGTAGTGGTAATATTAAATTTTTGCTGATGTTCCCAAGAAGGCCTCTCTACACCCCCAGTTCAATTTTATGGAGTTTTTAAAAGGTCTGATTCAATTATTAGAATGCTGTAAGCCATGTTTAATCATTCCTAGTTGTATTTTATAATCCGCAAAACAGAATAAATCTTCTATTTTTTTGTGAATAAGAATTCAAACGGAAAGCAAGTGTGATATAGGAGAGGCCTGGGGGTGTGATTAATGAACAGAGGACATATTGTTTTAGTGCCAAGAATGTTTACATATTTTACTTTGGACATTATTTTTAAATTGGTATTTTTTTTAATTTTGTGTAAAACTGGCCAAATTACAGATTTCTATGCACTCTACAGGGTAGTTGAAATAGTTGAATGTGAAGTTTCTTGTGCTCAATCAATAAAACAGAAGGAATACTAGAGAAATAACTAAGAACTTGGTTGAGTAGAGCAATGAAATTGGCTTAAAATAGGACTCAAAATAGGCAAAATTGCCATTCTTGGAGAGAGAAGGTGCCTCTCTAAGTCATCCTCTTCAGGAGTAGATAGGATTTTCTGTGCCCTCTGTCTGCAGTCTTTGGTAAACTGTGATGGAAACACTAGTACGGTAAAGATGTGGTTAATGGTGTCACATTTTTCTTCTAAAACTTTGGGGTTGAAAACTCAATAAGATCTCTAAAACAAGACAAACAAGAATCCCCCTTGTTTTGTCTCTGCCACGATGGAAGTGTATAAGATCATTTTTAATAGTAGGTTTATGTAAAACCTTAAATTTCAGATGTTGATCATATTAACAAGACATCTAAAGGGAAACAAGTGTTTTCTACTTCAATAATGAACTGTATAGAAGGTTCAAAAGAATTAAGACAGTTCGTGAGGTTTGCAACGTTGAATCTTCTAGGCAGAATAATGAGGATGCCATTAACATAGCATAGCCAGGTGAAGGTTGATTCAAAATGTCAGAGAAACATTCCAAAACAGCTGAAATTTAGATTTTCAGTAAATCCACTTATAAAATGATCTTACACACCTCTCCCATCATAACAGAAAGAAAAAAAACAAGAGGTCTTAATTGGCTTATTTTTTTCAGAGCTCCTCAAGTAAGCAGCCCCAAAGTTTCAGAAGAGGAATGTGACATCAATAGAAACATCTTTCCTGCACTATAATTCCTGTCACAGTTCATAAGAGACTGTAGGCAGAGGGCACAGAAAATCCTGTCTAATACCAAAGAAAACCGACTCAGGCACCTTGTCTTTCCAACAGGCAACACCACAGAACTACTCACCATGTCACTGAAGGGAAATGGTATCAAGGTAGTAATCATCACATCACAAATCATATGCAATACTATTACCAAAACAATATATACAGAACAAATTAGCAGCAGTGCTGTTAACTGGTTCTGTATATCTGTTTTATGTGGTTCTGTATATTGCAACAGTGCAGGCTGTGATAAAAAATATATAGGCAAAAATCATATAGCTTAGACACCAAAATTTGAGAACACAAACAACAGTTGAAGCCTAAATAATGGACTAGTAGTCTAAATGCAGTGCTCCAATACCCAAATCATCAGCACCTGATATACAAATTTTTTGTTCTTACCTCATACTCCTTGAGTATATAAGCATAAAAAGCATCCTTTATATGACTTGGTGAAATTCAACTCAGCTTTGTGAAAATATTCTGTGCACAGTTTATCATCAGTATAATTTGCCCTTTAAATGTTCAAACTCTCTCAACTTTTAGAACTGATACCGATCATGTCAATTACTATACTGTACTTCCAATGCATTCCGAAGCTTTAAATACAAAATAAAATGTTATGAAGATTTAACTTTAAAATCAACAAAATCATACCTCTTTTTCAACAATTCCTAGTTCCCCCTTCTTCATGACTTCTCGGATGATCTTTCCAGCATGATTGGCAACAGCAACAGATGATGATAAGATTCTTGAGAGAAGTGGTGAACTTTGTGATGCTAACGACATGTTTGAATTGTAGTCTTCTTACACTAATTGTAGTCTTCTTACACTAATTGTAGTCTTCTTACACTAATTGTAGTCTTCTTAAACTAACTGTAGTCTTCGCACTTTAGATGCAGTGCTCTTACACTAGTAATGTCAACTGGGAAGGGTTCAAGAATGTATATCGTTATAATTCCTTAACCTGCAAAGAAAAAAAGTACTGGTAGTCTATTATTTTTTTAAATTAATTAAAACAATAATTAACTTTGTAATGAAATCACAAAGTTATCCTTCAAATACAGTAGGTACTGTATTCATCTGCCTTCTGCTTTAATCATTAGCAAGCTTGAAAATTAAAAAAGGCCAGACAGTTTACCAACTATTATTGGAAATGCCTGAAGTCCCTTGAACTGTATACAGTGGACCCCCGAGTTTCGTAAAAACTTCACTCCTGAAGTCTGCTCAAGTGCCATTACCGAACGAATTTACTCCCTTAAGGAAAAATGTCACGTAGGTTAGTCTATTTCAGACCCCCAAAAATACTTTTCCACAAGCACTTACAATATTATACTTACATAAATGTACGATTTCCGGGGTTTACGAAACTCGGGGGTCCACTGTACTATATGTATGTCTAGAGACATAGATGAGAAAGTATTATCATAATTTACACATGGAAAATTCTAGAAAAATCTAGATACCAATGGTGAAATATACCAACAGGTATGTGAATAAAACACATTACCAAGCATGTGGTTTATGGAGATTATTGAGAAGATGTCTTGTCCACCAGAGATTTTATCAATCCATTCCAAATCCGCACAAAAAAAAAAAATCATTCCCTACAATAGCAAGAGGCTAGGCAGACAGTGCAAAATACCCAAGAAAAAAGGGGATGCAATGAGAATCAAAGCCTTTTCAACACCTTTCCTTCATATGTAAGAAAATTATGAAAAGATTAATAGTTGATGAATTCACTAAGGTAGTTTCTGAGCAGTTGGACTGTAGTGTCTACATTGGATTGCTTGCAGCAAGCACCAATGATCTTACTGATCAGTCAATTAACCTAGAGGCCAGGTCTGAAACTGGGCCAGTGGTCCGTGACCCAGGAATCAACAACGGGCACACACAGGTACATCAAGGTCTAGCTTCCCTAGAAGTATGCTTTATCTGGTACTTGCTTGGTCAACCAGACTGTTGCTGCTGGCAGACTGTTGGCTCACAAATCCATCACAGCCGGTTTGATCAGGCACATGGTGTGGAGATACTTGCCCAGTTTCCTCTTGAAGACTTTTACAATTGTCCCACAAGTGTTTCTGATATCTTCTGGTAAGATGTTGAATAATCTGGGACAAGTGATGTTGATACAGTGTTCCTTTACTGTGCCCAGGGCAACCCTGCTTTTCACTGGGTTTATTTTGCACTTCCTCAAATCTCTCTCACTTCAGTATGCTGTTAATGAAGTGTGTAGATTTGGGACCAAGCCTTCAAGTACTTTCCGCATACGTATATACATATAGTATTATTGTGTATCTCTTCCTTCACTCCAGCAAGTACAAATTCAAGACATTGAGATGTTTCCAACAGTTTAGATGCTTTATTGGCTCTATGTAGGGCATAAATTATCTCTGTATCTGTTCCAGCTCTAATATTTCTCCTGCCCAGAATGGGGCTGTTAACAGTGAACAATATTCCAAAGAAGAGAGAACAAGTGATTTGAGTTTTTTTACCTTTGACACAATTTTCCTTGTTTAGAAAACTCATTATCTACATCGTCATTTTCCTGGCTGTCGGTACACTTTCCGTATTGTGTTCTTTGAAAGACAGATCAGCCAACCTAATTACTCACAAGTCTTACAGGTGTTCCTTTCAAGTTAACTGATGATCCTCTTGGATTTTGTATACAGCGTCCCCTTTGGAGTTCTTCATTCTTTCCATACGTCAGCAGCTGAAACTTATCACCAATGAACATCATGTTGTCAATACCTAAAGCCTATAACAAGATTCTGTTTGGAGTTTTAACCCATTGTTAGTAACCAAGGATAGTCCAGTAGTCAGTGCATCATCAGAAACAGTTGGTCTTGCTTCCACTGGGGTCCTTTAATCTTCTTCCACAGGATGCAACCAACAACAGTCTAATAACACCCAGGTACCTACTTACTGCTAGGTGAATAGGAGCCGCAAATGTAAAGAAGCATAACCAACGCTTCACCCATGCCAGTGAGCGAACTCAGGTCCCTCAGTGTGTGAGCTGAGGATGCTATCAACTGTAGAAATCAAGTTCAATCCAGGGAAGGGAAAGTAAAGTCCAGTTCCTTGGATCAAAAGCCACTCACCAGTATCACTGAACCTCCCGTGAGGAGTACACATGACATGGTACCTAATGCTGACCAAAATAAAATAGGTATATTCTCCATAGGTACTCCATAGGGAGTATACCTAACTCCCTCCTCGACAGGTACCAGCATCCCTAACTCCCTCCTCGACAGGTACCAGCATCCCTAACTCCCTCCTCCAGAGGTACCAGTGTATCAAACTCCATCTTCCATAGGTACCAGTGTTCCTAACTCCCTCCTCCACAAGTACATGTGTACCTAACTCCGTCCTCCACAGGTACTATCATACTTAACTCCCACTACTACAGGTACTAGTATACCTAACTCCCACTACTACAGGTACTAGTATACCTAACTCCCCCTACTACAGGTACTAGTATACCTAACTCCTCCTTCCAACGGTACCAGCACCCCTAATTTCCTCCTCCACAAATACCAGAATCCCTAATTCCCTCCACCACAGTTAACAGAATCCCTAACTCCATTCTGTAAAAGGTACCCGAGTCCATAAATTCGTCACGACAGGTACCAATGTCCCTAACTCCATCCTCAACAGGTATCAGCGTCCCAATTTCGTCCTCCACAGGTACCATTGTACCTAACTACCCCTCCACAGGTAACAGTATACCTAACTCCCCTCCTCCAGAGGTACCAGCATTCCTAATTCCATCCTCCACAGGTACCAGCGTCACTAAACTCGTCTTCCACAAGTACCAGCGTACCTATCTCCTTCCTCCACAGGTACCAGAGTCCCCAGCTTCGTCTTCCTCAGGTAAAGGTTACAATGGACAGTAACAATGACACAACAATAACACAGCTCTGGTTTGTTTTGATATCAGTGTTGCCATACCAGCCAGCGCTGCCTCGCTCAACACTTGCTACTTTGTAGCAAGAATTATTAGCAAAGCTCTCTCCTCACACACTAAGTGTCCGTGATTCGATCCCCGGCATGGGTGGAAATGCTGGGCCTGTTGCACCTGCTGTCCCTGTTCACCTAGTAGTAAGTAGGTACCTGGGTGTTAGTCACTTTACACCTGCTGTCTCTGTTCACCTAGCAGTAAGTAGGTACCTGGGCGTTAGTCACCTTACACCTGCTGTCACTGTTCACCTAACTGTAAGTCGGTACCTGAGTGTTAGTCGACTGGTGTGGGTCGCATCCTGGGGGACAAAAGTGAAGGACCACAATGGAAATAAGACAGTCCTCGATGGTGCATTGACTTTCTTGAGTTATCCTGGGTAGCTAACACTCTCTACCCCGGGTTATCCTGAGTGGCTAACCCTCCGGGTTAAAAAGCCGAATAAATCTTATCTTCTTGATGTTGGTGAGGGGTTCTTTATCTAAGGCGACATTGGAGGATAGGAGGGTTAGGGGAGACATGATAACGACATACAAAATACTGCGAGGAATAGATAAGGTGGACAGAGACAGGATGTTCCAGAGAGGGGACACAGAAACAAGGGGTCACAATTGGAAGTTGAAGACTCAGACGAGTCAAAGGGATGTTAGGAATTATTTCTTCAGTCATAGTGTTGTCAGGAAGTGGAATAGTCTGGCAAGTGGAGGCAGGAACCATACATAGTTTTAAAACGAGGTATGATAAAGCTCATGGAGCAGAGAGAGAGAGGATCTAGTAGCGGTCAGTGAAGACGCGGTGCCAGGAGCCGAGTCTCGACCCCTACAACCACAAATAGGCGAGTACACACACACTGTGCCAGCGCTGCCACCCTCAATACTCGCTACTTAGCCAGAATTACTGATCTATACTAGCGCTGCCATGTTCACTGCTACATGCTACTTTGTAGCAAGAATTACTTGATTTTGCTAGTGCTGCCTCGCTTAACACTCGTTACATAGTAGCAACTCTTACTCACCTCTGATAGTGCTACCTCGGTCAACAGATGCTACTGTGTAGCAACACTTCCTCGCTTTTACTAGTGCTGACTCACTCAACACTCGTTACTTTGTAGCAACAATGAAATTAAGTGCCGGCTGGTTGTGTGGTGGACTTTTATACGTGACCTTTAATTGGCATTAACCTTGCTCATGCATGCTGGTGGCTTTCTTTGTGCTTAGCAATACTTTATTACATGTAAACTATACATTATATGCTACGCAGAGAAATAACATTTTGAGTTTGAATTTGACTGGATAAACCTAATCATATCCCATCCATCAACTGATGTACCATCTATTACTGACTCCTAAGGGTTTAGTTCATCTCAGTAAACACAACAATTTCAATGTACTTCATCTGCCCATTTCAAGATTTAACTACAAGTTGATCTCTATATTTTGTTCTGTGACGTGTTTTCACCTATGTGTGGTTTCAGGGGTTGAGTCACAGCTTCTGGTCCAGCCTTTTCACTGGTCGGTACTAGGTCCACTCTCTCCCTGCTCTAAGAACCTTATCGTGCCTCTTAAGCTATGTATGGATTCTTCCTCAACCTGTACTCCCTGGAACGCAGGCGGGAGAGATACATGATTATATACACTTGGAAAGTCTTAGAGGAGTTAGTACCAAACTTGCACACGAAAATCACTCTCTATGAAAGCAAAAGACTCGGCAGACGATGTAACATTCCCCCAATGAAAAGCACGATAAGAGACACTAGCACGATAAGAGACAACACAATAAGTGTGAGGAGCCCAAGACTGTTCAACTGCCTCCCAGCATACATAAAGGGGATTACCAGTAGACCCCTGGCTGTCTTCAAGAAGGGGCTGGACAGGCACCTAAAGTCAGTACCTGACCAGCCGGGCTGTGGTTCATACGTCGGATTGCGTGCGGCCAACAGTAACAGCCTGGTTCATCAGGCCCTGATCCATCATGAGGCCTGGTCACAGACCGGGCCGCGGGGGCGTTGACCCCCGAAACCCTCTCCAGGTATAGTACTTCACTCTCCAGATTCTTCCACTTCCTGACAAACCTAAGGCTGAAGACATACTTCCTAACAACACAGATTAATCTGAGTTTTCAACTTCTAGTTGTACCCTTTTGTTCCTGTATCCCATCTCTGAAACATTCTGACCCTGTTCACCTTGATAATTCCTCTCCGTATTTTGCACATCGTTATCATATCTCCTCATCCCTAGCCCTCCTCATATTACATACCCCTTCGCTCTGGGATTAATTTCTCTAATTTCTTGGTGTGCTTGACCAGGTGCTGCGTACTCCAATATGAGCCCCACGTACACGGTGTACAGAGTTGTGAATAACTCCTTACTTAGATGTCGAAATGCTATTCATAGATTTGCCAGACACGCAAATCATACAGCTAGCTGGCCCAGTGGCTAACGCGTCAGTCTGGAGTTTTAGGACTCTGATCGCGGGTTCTAACCCCACCCGTGGTATGGTTTGTTTGCAATCGTGTAATTACGATTTCGTGAGTCATATACAGCAGTTATTTGGTAGATGTCCGCCTCAGGGGATATGCTCGGTATGTTACTCACCCCAAGGTCTTTCTCCTTAAGAAAGGTTTGCTGCTTTTGCCCACCGAACCTGTACTTTATCTGCAGTCTTCTTTGTCCTTCCTCAAGCTTCATAACTTTGTACTTGGTGAGGTTAAACTCCAGGAAATATTTGTCAGACCAAGCCTGTCGCCTGTCCACATCCCTTTGTAGCCTTTCCAGGTCCTCGTTCGCTTGTATTTTCCTCATTAGTTTAACGTCGTATGCGAACAGTGACGCTTCTGACTATCCGTTCAGTCATGTCATTCACTTATACAAGAAACAGCACTGGCCTTAGGACTGATCCTTGTGGAGCCTCACTCGACACACTCACCCATTCTGACACCGCATCACGTACCATCACTTGTTGTTTCCGTCCTGTCAAGTAAAGTAGTAAAGTAAATTTTATTTCATTGCAGATTACATAGGTATTGGTAGTTACAATGTAAACTGAGTGCAAGGAGAGCCACTGACATGCCATGGCATTAGGGGCAGCTTAATCTAGTAACTTAAAGACTATGTACTTAATATTAGAGAAATTTATTGAGTTTATTCTAGTTAAAAATTGTTTATAATTACAATATGATGATATTATACTGTTAAAATTATTATATGATGATATTAGATTGTTACAGGTGTTTAGATTCTCGAATGGTAATATGAAATTGAGATTATCTTAAGGAAAATAACATTGAACATTTTTGACATTAACTTATAATATGAGTATTTAGTTTTGGGTGAGTAGGGGGTAACATAATAGTAACATATTATTAAAAATTGAAATTATCTTATAGTGCTTTTCCTTTCCTGTTATATCCGCCTGCTCCTCTAAATATTATACCGTTTCTTGTGTGGTATTGTGTCAAAACCCTTCCTACAGTCCAATCTACCTCTCTCTCTCTCTCTCTTGTCTTCTGTTACATTGTCATAGAACTCCAGTAGGTTTATAACACAGGATTTTCCATCCCTGAAGCTGTGATGGTTGTCATATATGAGCCCAGTCCTTTCTAGGAGCTCCACCACTCTTCACCTGATAATCTTCTCCATGACTTTGCATACTGTACTTGCCAATGACACTGGTCTATAGTTTAATGCTGCCAGTCAGTCTATTTTTTTTTAAAAATTAGGACTACAATTGCTGTCTTCCACACCTTTGGCAGTTGCCTTGTTTCTATAGATTTGTTGAAGATTGTTGCTAGTGGCACACACAGTGCTTCTGCTAACTTTCTCAGGACCCACGGGAAAAAAAT
The DNA here is from genome assembly GCA_009830355.1 of Cherax destructor. Classification (NCBI taxonomy): domain Eukaryota; kingdom Metazoa; phylum Arthropoda; class Malacostraca; order Decapoda; family Parastacidae; genus Cherax; species Cherax destructor. The sequence goes on along the minus strand of WNWK01005063.1, from coordinate 71,976 downwards.
GATCTGGGTCTACTGCTTTCGATGGGGCTGGCTAGGCATAGCATTAAGTAAGGCATTAATTAGAATATTGAATAGAGTGGGACTGAGCACACCTCCCTGTGGGGTTCCTAATTCAAAGTCTTTAGTTATACTTCTATGCCCATGGAACAACACAGAAGACTTTCTGTTGGACAGGTAGCCTTTAATCCAGCGGAGAAGCCATCCTCCAACATCCATTCTGGCAAGTTCACTAATGATTACATGTCTGTTGGCAACATCAAAAGCAGATTTAAGGTCAAGGAAGGTAGTGTATGAGCTGTCAGTGTGCAGAGTGAGAAAGGTGGCTATGCAATGGTGCACACTCCTTCCATGCATGAAACCATGCAACCGGGGGGACAAATTTTTTTTGATTCTGTACATGAGACGATTAAGAATCATCCTCTCAAATGTTTTACATAAGCAGCTAGTAAGAGATATTGGGCGAAATGAATTTTGTTGATTGGGCTTAGGAATGGGAATGATGAGGCTGTTGGTCCAAGATTTAGGGAGCTCCCCAGTTACATAGCTCATGTTGTATAATTCGAGTAAAGGATGGCCTGGTACTCGACACAGCAATCTTAGTATATTGTAGGTAATACCATCCTCACCAGGTGACGTGGAGTTGCCCTTAGTTAGTGCTGCATCAAGTTCAAAGTCAGTGAAAGGAATGTTACAGTCATCTTCCTTGCTGAGCATAAAACAAACAAGTCTCTCCCTAGCATCATATTTGTCATTTAATTTCGCCTGTGTGGTACTGGGAAGATTTTCATAGCTTGATGTAACAGCCCAAGCACTGACTAGCTCATTCGCCCTATGTAAGGAATGAGGGTGCGCTATCTGACCAGTTCTGTTACCCTTAATTATATTTATGTCCCAGTCAGTTTGCCGCAGCTCTGTCATACGCTCTCTGGCAGCAGCAAGGGCAGTTTGAAAGAGTCTCAGCATTCCAGGGGTACGATGTTTTCTATAGGCTAGGCCTAGTCTGCGAGCAGTACGTTTCAGTGTTCGAAGTTTAAGATCATTGTAATAAGTATGGTTATTATAGGAGGTATGATTGTTATGGAAGTTGGTTGGGTTAAGAGTTCCAGGAGGTTTTTGAGGCGGCTCTAAGTAGTTCTGAATACTGCTCACAAGGTCATTGTTAAAGGTCTCAACAGAGGAACACTCATATGAATTATACCAGTCAGTCACATGTGCAACAAAGTCCTCATGTTGATCAGGGGGAACATTAAAACGTTTCCGTTTGAATATTCCACCAGGAAGGATAGTATTACCTATATCTAGTGAGGTTAGCCTTGGGAAATGGTCTGATGATATATCTGATACAATGGTAGACTCACAGCTGGCAGAAGTAATGTTGAAGCCATGGCACAGATCAATGACGCCTCCATAGATATGTGTGGGTTCAAGGTCACTTACAATTTGCACATTATCATGACTATTTAACAGTGACAACAGTTGGTTACCATTACGATTACAAAACTGTGAGCTTCCAATGCTTTTGTGTCTTGCATTATAATCTCCAATTATAAGAGTAGGTTCAGACTGAGCACAAGTTGGAGCTCCAAGTAATTGAACTTATCAGCAGGAGCATACAAGTTAAATATGTTGAGAGCAGAGTTCCCAATATAAATAACTTCACACCTCAATAAAAGCAACATCCTCCATACTTTAGTGTGCAGGCACTATTTCCCACCTCCATGACCACAGCATCCTTCAAAGTGCATACCATACTTCTTTCTTCCTGAATCACAACATCACCCTCTATCCTTCAGAGTACAGGCTCTGCACTTCTATTCTTCAGAGTGTAGACACTGTATTTCTCCCGAACCATAACATTTCCATCCTACAGAGTGCAGGTACTACCCACTCCGGAACCTAACATCCTCATATCCTTCAGTATGCAGGCGCTGTACTTCCCACGTGCAGAACCACAACATCCTTAAATTATCCTTCAGGGTCTTGACACTATTCTTCCACCTCCAAAGACATTTAACATCCCCAACCTTGCTTCCGAGGGCAGGCACTGTTCTTCCCATTTTTAAGGTCTGGGCTCGCACCAGTTTAGCGCTTCCTGATTTAAAATAGTTTAACCCAGGAAGAGGTTGAGCATTGCAAAGCTGCATACCCTGGGTATGCAACTTGCAATACTCAACACTACCATTCCATCACCAGACGGCTTTGTATGTTGTCCACTCACTGGTGGGTTTTAAGGGTGTTACAATATATCAAGGGTGAAATGACAGGTGTAAAACACTGGAACACACTGCCTTGTAAGTTCTAAATATTTCAAGCCTATGTGAACCAGTCAGACAAACCCCCTTTCACAAATGAGGAATAAACTAGATACAATACTGGGTACTTGATTACAGGTTATGTTAATACAGTTCTGTGGTTTTACTCTCATTAGAACCGATGGCTTATAAAACACTGAGCACAGTACTAGTGGTAACTTAAGTAAAGACAGTGGAAACATTCGTGGTAGTCATATTTGTGGTTATATCTGTATTTTGTTCACTAACAGAATAACTTCTGGGCGTACTGTGTTTCTCCCAAATAACTTATGTCAAAAGGGTAATGAAAAAAATACAAGTGATCATCCACCTAAGTCTCCTCCGCATCTACTTAGTCCAGGAAGAACAAATGTGGGGGGACTCAGGGCCTTCATCTCTGCTTCATCAGGAGGTGGTCGTGGGGAACACACCCTCATGCCTGTCATGTCATCAAGGTGTTGAACTCTCACCACGTACTTACTTTGTCAGAAGGTGGGAGCAGTATTTTAATTTTTAGTTCTAAGACACAATACGAACAATTACACAATTGTGTTTCAAATATAAATGTTTTGAAATCAATATTAAATAACAACTTGAAAAAGGATGTACCACTCCAACATAGTGCAATAAGTAATGACCCCTCATTGGGTGTCACCCCCTCCCCACCAAAAAAGAAAAGAAAAAAAGAAAAAAAAAATAGAATGTCATAAAAGTTTTAAATTATATGATACTCAACAGAGTCCAACAATGTCCCCTTCGGGAAGACCGCTCACGAAATAAAACTCTTGGTACGACGTGGAGACTAAAAACCTGGTACTGGGTATGAGGAAACTCATGACAAAGTTTGGCTGCAATGGTTTTCATAGTTATAAATGTAAAAAAACACTCACAAATATGCATTATAGAAACTAAGATATATATATATATATATATATATATATATATATATATATATATATATATATATATATATATATATATATATATATATTAGTTTTTGCAATACTATAGCATGCTTATATACAACTATCTTCACCACACTTCTGCAAACTAACGTAGTCATGGGACGTGAAGGGTGTGTGAGTCTCGTACTGATAACTGATGCTCAGCTAGTATCTAGACAGAAGTAGAGGTAAGTAGACTGTAGTTAGCAGTTCCTAGCAAGAGACGTCAGGGTGGACAGGAGATCTGCTGTCTTTATATGCACCCATATACTGACATAACAGAGTTCAGAGCAATGACCTCCTGCCCATGTCGTGATAGCGTCAGGTTTCCATTGTCCCTGTGAGGTTGAAGTCTGGGACAGCTGCAATGACAACTGATTTAATTAATTTTCTTTTGTAGTACAACGTGTCTGTTTGCAATGCATTCAGCATCACTCGCACCCTTGCTGCCACTGCAAACGTGCAGAAAGCACGGTGTACGATCCACCCACCTACTGAACTGAAACATCACTACGTCTTTTTCAAAGTTGAGGCACCATGCATTGCCTCTGTCGGGAAAGAGAGGTGCCGGTGAAAAGGCTTAGAGGATTGCAAGGGAAAAGGTGTGAATTGATGGAGGAGGCAGAAGAATGAAGTTCAAGGTTAGAAGGGAAATGAGGGAGTGTGTGTAATGATGCAGAGAAGAGAGAGCTCAAAGAAGGAAGCAAGGCTGAAGGAGTGAAAGGACGAAACGCTCACTCTTAGAGTCTATGTCGATTGAAGGAGTACTTCGCTTAGAGAGAAACAGAATGCATGTATGGAGAAGTGGACAGTAGGGGTGCAAGTGGGTAAATGGTGTTATATGGCTTATCATTTATTAATTATATATAAACAACTTTTAATTATTCAGAAATATTTTCTCAGAATTCGAGAAATTAGACACGATAAATTTACGGTGAATACCGTAATATTTAATACTTTCTTGTGAAATCAGCTTGAGGAGTGTGAAGTAACGGTCATACTGCACGATGCACATCTACAGATAACAAAGGAATGTGTCGGTCCTTAGGTCTTAGTAACTTCTTCGGATAGTAAGAGATGCAATATTATTTGTGTGAATACGAAACACGGAATACCAGCCTATGAGCTGTCAGAGGTGAGCAAGGTTATGGCCGCTCCATGTTGCGGGGCGGCGCCAACGCCACTTTCCTATTGACTCGACTAATTTACTCAGACTTAGAACATTATTTCAATGATTACACTCAGCGCCCCACATTGGCAGCTTATCGCCACAATCGATCTGGTGTGAGAGAAAGAAGAATGAGGCCATAAGACTGGCCGGAGAATTAAGAAACCTTGGTGGCGGTAATGTGTGAAAGGCCAGCTGGGGTCCATGATTCTGTAAATATTATGATTTCTGTTATTCTTTAGACCTAACTCAAATATTCCCCATAGGGCCTCAATTATCAAATTGTAAGTGTTCCTAGAAACTATTATATTATAGACGTACCATTAAGTTTGTTTGTCTGAAGTAGCATCATAGGTACTCCAATTAATAAAACTGTTGGTGGCTGCCTATGACCAGGTGCAGTGGATGCCTTTATCAACGACAACGTTCAGCACTATGACCAGTTCAATGATAACTAAGTACCACTGTGCAACATTTGGGAATCTTTATCGCGGAAACATTTCCATAATAAATATTCCCAAATGTTGCACAAATTTTTTTCATGCTTCATTTTGTCAGTTTTCTAAACCAGTTACATGATAAATTACCAGTGTAGCGGTACGTGTGGACAAGCTATGTCTGGGTATTCAGAGGAAATGATTGCTTGTGAATCACAGGATATGTGGTTTAACTGTAACCCTCATTTTAAAGGGAGCGGACGGGTAAGCCTGCGGAAGGATCTCGGTGTGGTGACCAAAGCTCCAGTGACGAGTCGTCATGTGACAAAGACCCGCGTCAGGAAACGCAGTCTCCTGACGAGTCTTAACTAACCTAATCAAGGATATAGGCTAAGGAGTTGCAAAGGGTGATGCCAGTTGATGGAACCTGGTACTGGCCAATGCTCCTGCTCACCCTCACAACTTGCAAGAGTGTTTGTCTGACAAGTTTAATTTCATCAGAGTGAAGTTCTTGCCTCCTAACACCACTCCTCTCATCCAGCCCATGGACCAGCAGGTCATTTCCAATTTCAAGAAACTGTACACCAAAGCAGTGTTTCAGAAGTGCTTTGATGTGACCTCAGACACTGCATTGACCCTAAGAGAGTTCTGGAAAGATCACTTCAATATTGTGCATTGCATACGCCTTATATGTAAGGCTTGGGAGGGAGTGACTTCCAGGACTTTGAACTCTGCTTGGAGACCATTGTGGCCAGGTTGTGTCCAACAGAGGGATTTTGAAGGATTTGAGGCTGACCCTGACCCTGACGACCCTGTGCCTGTTGTGGAAGATATTGTGGCATTGGGGAACAGCCTGGGGTTGGAGGTGAGTGGTTGAGGATGTGGAAGAGTTGGTGGAGGAGCACAGGGTAGAGCTAACAACTGAAGAGCTGCAAGAGCTTCATCTGGAACAGCAACAGACCACAGCTGAGGTTATTGCTTCAAAGGAGGAGGGTGAGAGACAGAAGGAGGTGCCTTCTTCAGTGCTTAAGGAGATGTGTACAAAGTGGAATGAGTTGCAGACATATGTTGAAAGACACCACACTGAGCAAGCTGAAATGAGCCTTCTGTGCAGCCACTTCAGTGACAGAGCCATGTTGCACTTCAGGAAAGTGTTGAAAAGTCGCCAGAAACAGAGGACTGTGGACATTTTCTTCACCAGGCAGGAATCTAGTGATTCTCAAGCTGGTCCTAGTGGCATTAAAAGACCAAGAAGGGAAGTAACCCCAGAAACGGACTTGTTACCTGAAGTCCTTTTGGAGGGGGATTTCCCTTCCAACCACTAACACCCTGCCCCTGTCAGCAACTCTACCTTCCAGATGTCTGCAACTCTTCAATAAAGGTAAGTAAATGTATATATATATATATATATATATATATATATATATATATATATATATATACAGTGGTACCCCGGTTTCGATATTTTTCATTCCAGAATGCTGTTATGCATACCAAACGAATTTATCTCCTTAAGAAAGTTGTAAATAGACTAGTCCTTTTAGACCCCCAAAATTACACTTACAAAAGCATTTAAAAAAATAAACTTACATAAAAGGGTGAGTTTGGACCATCAACGTACCACTGTATATATATACAGTGGTACCTCGAGTTACGATATTTTTTCGTTCGAGAATGCTGTTCAAGTGCCATTACCAAACGAATTTATCCCCATAAGGAATAATGTAAAATAGACTAGTCCTTTTACACCCCCAAAAATATACTTACAAAAGCATTTAAAAAAATAAACTTACATAAAAGGGCGATTTTGGGGACCATCGTAACTCGAGGTACCACTGTATATATATATATATTGTTTTTAATTATTTTGCATGAATATTTTTTTGTGGAACGGATTAATTGTATTTACATTATTTCTTATGGGAAATAATGGTTCGAATTTCGTAAACTTCGTGTTAAGTAATAGCTCCTGGAATGGATTAATTACAGTGGTACCTCGACTTACGATGGTCCCCAAACACACCCTTTTATGTAAGTTTATTTTTTTAAATGCTTTTGTAAGTGTACTTTTAGGGGTCTAAACAGACTAGTCTATTTTACATTATTTCTTAAGGAGATAAATTCGTTTGGTAATGGCACTTGAACAGCATTCTGGAATGAAAAAATATCGTAAGTCGAGGTACCACTGTACTGTACTCTAGAATGAATAAAACGTCATTATGTGACGAGTATTGGCAACCACTGCCGAGGTAAAAATAATTATCACTCTGGCCATATCTTCCCATTCTTGCCCTTCTGAGGTGTTATTTTAAGAGAAAATGGAGTGTTTGTGAGGCTAACTGCACTAGATCACTAGTTTCACAAGGAAAACACTGAAACAAAAGTGATTTTCTCGCAATTTTTATTTTCTCGAGTCAGGAGACCGGCCTACGTTTTGGGTGAATATCTCGGAAGTAAATCAGCGTAAATGCCTCATGCCTTCTCTGTGAGAAGGCACGAGGCACAAAGTACTACCTTGTACTGCCTCGCCAAGTCGACTACACGCACACCTCGCTCGTGTTTTTCTATGATTTCATGCTTTAATTCAATGGATATCATCTTCTCAGCACTGTCCTTTGCACTTACTTTCTTAGGACCCATGGTTAGAAAAAAGAAATTTGGCAAAATAACTGCACAAAAAGAATAAAATGCAAGCACAACACAAGAGAGATGCTTCCATGGTGAGGTAACCATGTGCACTGTTGTGGCATTCACTGCGCCAACTAGTGGCGGCGTATCTGACGCTTGCTTGTAACTTGGATTTTGGCACTCGTAAGTCAAGGTACCACTGTACGTATATTCTGAGAGGCCCCCATACACACATTCCATAGATAAGGTATAGATAGATTAGAGAATAGTACAAAGTAAACTTGGATGTTTGGGGAACATAACAGTATATTCTGAGAGGATGCCCTCTGTTTCGAAATACTTTTTTTAAAAATGTTCTTGTTTTTTTGTTTTTTTCAACAAGTCGGCTGTCTCCCACCGAGGCAGGGTGACCCAAAAAGAAAGAAAATCCCCAAAAAGAAAATACTTTCATCATCACTCAACACTTTCACCACACTCATACATAATCACTGTCTTTGCAGAGGCGCTCAGATACGACAGCTGAGAATAAGTCCCTCCCAGCTGTCACTATCTCAGACCCCTCCTTTAAAGTGCAAGCATTGTACTTCCCATTTCCAAGACTCAAGTCCAACTAAATCAATTAACTGGTTTCCCTGAATCCCTTCACAAAATGTTACCCTGCTCACACTCCAACAGCTCGTCAGGTCCCAAAAACCATTCGTCTCCATTCACTACTATCTAACACGCTCACACATGCTTGCTGGAAGTCCAAGCCCCTCGCCCACAAAACTTTCTTTACCCCCTCCCTCCAACCTTTTCTAGGATGACCCCTACCCCGCCTTCCTTCCCCTACAGATTTATACGCTCTACAAGTCATTCTACTTTGATCCATTCTCTCTAAATGACCAAACCACCTCAACAACCCCTCTTCAGCCCTTTGACAAATACGTACTTTTAGTAACTCCACACCTTCTCCTAATTTCCACACTCCAAATTTTCTGCATAATATTTACACCACACATTGCCCTTAGACAGGACATCTCCACTGACTCCAGCCACCTCCTCGCTGCAGCATTTGCAACCCATGCTTCACACCCATATAATAGTGTTGGTACCACTATACTTTCAGTACATTCCCTTCTTTGCCTCCATGGATAACGTTTTTTTTTCTCCACAGATACCTCTACGCACCACTCACCTTTTTTCCTTCATCAATTGTATGGTTAACCTCATCCTTCATAAACCCATCCGCTGACACGTCAACTCCCAAATATCTGAAAACATTTACTTCTTCCATAATCCCTCTCTCCAATGTGATATCCAATTTTTCTTTATCTAAATCGTTTGATACCCTCATCATCTTACTCTTATCTTTGCTCACTTTCAACTTTCAACCTTTACACACCCTCCCAAACTCATCCACTAACCTTTGTAACTTTTCTTTAGAATCTCCTATAAGCACAGTATCATCAGCAAAAAGTAACTGTGTCAACTCCCATTTTGCATTTAATTCCCCATAATTTAATCCCACCCCTCTCCCCAACACCCTAACATTTACTTCTTTTACAACCCCATCTATAAATATATTAAACAACCATGGTGACATTACACATCCCTGTCTAAGACCTACATTTACCGGGAAGTAATCTCCCTCTCTCCTACACACCCTGACCTGAGCCTCACTATCCTCATAAAAACTCTTTACAGCCTTCAGTAACTTACTACCTATTCCATACACTTGCAACATTTGCCACATTGCTCCCCTATTTACTCTATCATATGCCTTTTCTAAATCCATAAATGCAATGAAAACTTCTCTACCTTTATCTAAATACTGTTCACATATATGCTTCACTGTAGACACTTGATCTACACATCTCCTACCCACTCTAAAGCCTCCTTGCTCATCTGCAATCCTACTCTCTGTCTTACCTCTAATTCTTTCAATAATAACCCTGCCATACACTTTACCTGGTAAACTTATTCCCCTATAATTCTTACAATCTCTTTTATCCCCTTTCCCTTTATATAAAGGAACTATACATGCTCTCTGCAAATCCCTAGGTACCTTCCCCTCTTTCATACATTTATTAAACAAAACTACCAACCACTCCAACACTATATCCCCCCCTGCTTTTAACATTTCTGTCATGATCCCGTCATTTCCAGCTGCTTTACCCCCTTTCATTCTACGTAATGCCTCACGCACCTCCCCCACACTCACATCCTGCTCTTCTTCACTCCTAAACGATGTTGTACCTCCCTGGCCAGTGCATGAAATTACCGCCTCCCTTTTTTCATCGACATTTAAAAGTTCCTCAAAATATTCCCGCCATCTATCCAATACCTCCAGCTCCCCATCTACTAACTCCCCTACTCTGTTTTTAATTGACAAATCCATTCGTTCCCTAGGCTTTCTTAACTTGTTTATCTCACTACAAAATTTTTTCTTGTTTTCAGCAAAATTTCTTGACAGAGCCTCTCCCACTCTTCCATCTGCTCTCCTTTTGCACTCTCTCACCACTCTCTTGATGTGTGCATCAAATTTTAGGCTGCTCTCCAGTTGTATTCCATTTTTTTTTTTTAAGAATAAAAGGTTCACTGAAATCTTACCTTTCCTACAGACAGCAATGTAAGTAGTTTCTCCAGAGCTGTCTCCAGCAGCAATATCTATTGCACACTGAGTTCCATTACTACACTGAACTTGATCACATGGGTCATAGCATGAGCATCTATCACAGCCTTCATTATCAACACTTCTCTGTACTCCATATGGACACTGGTGGTAAATGATAAGATACATCATACATTGAACAATAAGTTTGTATTTAAGCATTTGCATAATTAATGGCTTTTTGCAGAGCCTTATCTTGCATCAAATTACATCTGTATTATAATGAGAGCAAACTCAAAAATGTAATCATTCAGTATGTGTAACTACTGTATTTGTGTGGCTCTAAAGAAATAATTTTAGTTTTAATTTAATGTATAACTTGAAAAAAACCATTAAGGTCAGACAATGTAACTCACTTGCTCTTTTTTTACTGAACTACCATTGCTCATGGACATTTTTCTCCACAGAAGATTGGTATATTTATTTTTTAAATATTTATTTTATTGAAAGCTATGCCAATGCTCTCAAAATGTATTAACCAAAAAAATTGTTAAAACTATTTTGCTTGAGCAAGGAAAAATGTACAGCATATTTAAAGATGAAGAAACTAACAAAACCATGACTAAATGTAAAATAAAAAATAAATAAGTACTTTTTTTTTTTTTTTTATTAACACATCGGCCGATTCCCACCAAGGCAGGTGGCCAAAAGAAAAACTTTCATCATCATTCACTCCATCACTGTCTTGCCAGAAGGGTGCTTTACACTACAGTTATAAAACTGCAACATTAACACCCCTCCTTCAGAGTGCCGGCACTGTACTTCCCATCTCCAGAACTCAAGTCCGGCCTGCCGGTTTCCCTGAATCCCTTCATAAATGTTACTTTGCTCACACTCCAACAGCACGTCAAGTATTAAAAACCATATGCCTCCATTCACTCCTATCAAATACGCTCACACATGCTTGCTGGAAGTCCAAGCCCCTCGCACACAAAACTTCCTTTACCCCCTCCTCCAACCTTTCCTAGGCCGACCCCTACCCCGCCTTCCTCCACTACAGATTTATACACTCGAAGTCACTCTGTCTCGTTCCATTCTCTCTACATGTCCAAACCACCTCAACAACCCTCCTCAGCTCTCTGAACAATCGTTTTGGTAATCCCGCACCTCCTCCTAATTTCCAAACTCCGAATTCTCTGCATTATATTCACACCACACATTGACCTCAGACATGACATCTCCACTGCCTCCAGCCTTCTCCTCGTTGCAACATTCATCACCCATGCTTCACACCCATATAAGAGCGTTGGTATAACTATACTCTCATACATTCCCTCTTTACTTCCATGGACAAGGTTCTTTGTCTCCACAGACTCCGAAGTGCTCCACTCACCCTTTTCCCCTCATCAATTCTATGATTCACCTCATCCTTCATAGACCCATCCGCCGACATGTCCACTCCCAAATATCTGAATACATTCACCTCCTCCATACTCTCTCCCTCCAATCTGATATCCAATCTTTCGTCACCTATTCTTTTTGTTATCCTCATCACCTTACTCTTTCCTATATTCACTTTCAATTTTCTTCTTTTACACACCCTACCAAATTCATCCACCAACCTCTGCAGCTTCTCTTCAGAATCTCCCAAAAGCACAGTGTCATCAGCAAAAAGCAACTGTGACAACTCCCACTTTGTATTTGCTTCTTTATCTTTTAGCCCAACACCTCTTGCCAAGACCCTCGCATTCACACACTAATTAAAAGAAATAGGTAGTAAACACTAGATAACTTACAAAATATTAATCTGTGACTGAAGATTTTCAAAACACTCAAGCTTGGTGAGTCAAAACAATATTAAAAAAAAAAGGTTAACTGTAGCAAGAAATTAATGAGTTTAAAAGTATGGTAACAGAAACTGCAAAGAGTAATACTGTATAGTATAGGAAAGTGGCCCCTTATGTATTACAGTATTACAACAAAGGTAACCTACTTGTAGTAGCTGGCAAGTAAGTAATGCATCAGAACACTGATCTCCTGAATCAGGATGTATGAGATCTGACGAGTCAGTTGTTGTTGAAGAAACAACTGTAAAGTAAATGTAACAAAAATGCATACAGTATTTAATTAAGTAATAAAGTGTTCAAAAATCAGCTAAAGAATTGTCACAAGAGATTTAACACAGAACTATTGTGTGTGTCTAATAATAAATTATAAAAATTATAAAAATATTAATGCACACAGTAATTACTACATATGGCATTAAGAAAAAAAAAAAAGACATGCTAGGTGAACAAAATCATGCAAATAAAATTATGCAGTAACATGCCCAAGTACCAGCTAGCAGGGATAACATTTCCCTTGGCAACAATAAGGCTTTGCTTGATAGTTAGGTTAACCTCAATGATGCAAGCACAATTATAGCTAACATTAAACTCAGGAAGAATTACCTTAATCTTTCCTGATTTACATGGATTAAAGATAAATGATTCTAATATGTGACCCGAGAGTTTTAGATAGTGTTCCAAGCTGAACAAGGCACTTTACCAGTTTATATAACCACCTTCCCTATAATGTTCAGAAACATGAGGACTTTGGACTATAATAATTTCAATTTTTTAGTAGCAAAGTTCTCAAAGCCAAATGAATTAACTTTACATTAATTAAAGACAAAGTAAAGGTGAACATTTATGTTAACTACCCACTAATGTTGGACTGATTATTAATAAGTGCAGTTTACAGACATTTTTCATCCAACAATTAAATATTACAATAGTGTATTGCAGAAACTCCCAAACTTGTAACTTTCTTAATTCATCTGCTTCACTTAAGAGTTGATAAATTAGACACATGTGCAATACTTTGGTATCTTATTGATGAAATGTTTTGCCACACAGTGGCTTCATCAGTCCATACAAAGGAGAATGTTCAAGAACAGGAGGAGTTTGAGGTAATCAGTCCCTCAGCTTTGAGTCGATGTAATCAGTCCATAAATCTTGAAAAGAATACAGCATATGTGCGAAGAATTGGCTTATATACTGTAGACAGGCGAGGTGAAGCAGTCATACGTGGTATCACACTGGACCAATCCAAATGTGGAAGTAGGTCATGCCTAAAGGTTAGGCAAGTGAAGAATTCCCTATATTAAGATCCCAAGATGTTGCTGTGTCTGACAGGAATGTAAATAAATGGTTCAGAGAACCAACAAGTTGATAAATTAGACACATGTGCAGCACTTGGGTATCTTTACTGATGAAATGTTTTGCCACAGTGGCTTCATCAGTCCATACAAAGGATAATGGTAAGAACAAGAAGAGTTTGAGATAATCAGTCCCTCAGCCTTGAGTCGATGTAATCAGTCCATCAATCTTGAAAAGATCTTCGCACATATGCTGTATTCTTTTCAAGATTGATGGAGTGATTATATCGACTCAAGGCTGAGGAACTGATTACCTCAAACTCCTTCTGTTCTTCACCATTCTCCTTTGTATGGACTGATGAAGCCACTGTGTGGCAAAACACTTCATCAATACAGATACCCAAGTGTTGCACATGTGTCTAATTTATCAACTTGTTAGTTCTCTGAACCATTTATCTACATTAGCTTAAGAATATTTAGCATTTTAACTGAAGTCTCTCTAATGAGTAACATCAATTATTCATGGTTATTGAGTGGAATGAAAATCTGAAGGAAAAATATATTTTAATTTGTATTAATATGCAAATTATCCTAGGTACAGTGGACCCCCGAGTTTCGTAAACCCCGGAAATCGTACAATTATGTAAGTATAATATTGTAAGTGCTTGTGGAAGTGTATTTTTGGGGGTCTGAAATAGACTAACCTACGTGACATTTTTCCTTAAGGGAGTAAATTCGTTCGGTAATGGTGCTTGAGCAGACTTCAGGAGTGAAGTTTTTACGAAACTTGGGGGTCCACTGTAATAGGTTGGTAGACAGAAACCACCCAGGGAGGTACTACCATCCTGCCAAGTAAGTGTGAAACATGTCTTTTTTCTGTATCATAAACATGCAAGATTTCAGGTACGTCTTGCTACTTCTACTTATACTTATGTCACACTACACATGCATGTATGTACAAGCATATATATATACACACACCTCTCTGGGTTTTCTTCTATTTCCTTGCTAGTTCTTGTTTTTGTTTATTTCCTCTTATCTCCCATGGGGAAGCGGAACAGAATTCTTTCTCTGTAAGCCATGCGTGTCAAAAGAGTTGACTAAAATGCCCAGAGCAAGGGGGCTAGAAACCCCTTCTCCTGTATACATTACTAAAGTTAAGAAAGATAAACTTTTGTTTTTCTTTTTGGGCCACCCTGCCTTGGTGGGAAACAGCCGATTTGTTGAAAGAAGAAAAAGAATCAAAACCAAGCGCTAAACCCACTAGGGTCATACAGTATGCAAATTATAATATTCAACACATTAATTTCAATGAATATTTTACACTATATGAATGTGTGCAAGGGGCCTGAACATGCAGCAGGCATGTATGAGCATGTTAGATAGGAATGAATGGAGATTAATAGCTTTTGGGACCTGACAAGCTGTTGGGGTGTGACCAGGGTAATATTTTGTGAAGGGATTCAGGGAAACCGGTTAGCCAGACTTGAGTTCTGGAGGTGGAAAGTACAATGCCTGCACTTTAATCCTTTGACTGTTTCGGTCGTATATATACGTCTTACGAGCCACTGTTTCGGACGTATATATACTCACAAATTCTAGCGGCTTCAAATAAAGCGGGGAAAAAGCTGGTAGGCCCACATTTGAGAGAATGGGTCTGTGTGGTCAGTGTGCGCTGTATAAAAAAAAATCCTGCAGCACGCAGTGCATAATGAGAGATAAAAAACTCTGACCGTTTTTTTTTATTAAAACGCCGTCTTTGAGGTGTATTTTCATATAGTATTTATGGTTGTATTCTCTTTTTTATGGTCTCATTTGATAGAATGGAAAACATACTACAGAAATATAGATGATTTTGATTAGTTTCATGAAGAAACGACCTTGAAATTGAGCTCAAATTAGGGAAAATGTTCAATTTTTGCAAATGTTGAAGAGCAAACAAATCACGCCACGCGTCCAATACACATCAATTGGTGAGTCTAATATTCTTTCACAAGTGCACTGATATTATTTATACCATTTTTACAATAATGCAATAGTCTGAATAACGGTAAATCTTCTATTTTTTGTGTGAATAAAAAATCAAAATAGAAAGCAAGAGTAATATAAGAGGGGCCTAAAGACGTGACTAATGAACAGATAACATCTTATTTTAGTGCTAGGAATGTCTCCATTGTTTATTCTGGACCTTATTTTGAAATTGACAACTTTTTTATTTTGCATGAAATTGGCCAAATTGCAAATTTCTGACCACTTTATTGGGTAGTTGAAATCGGTACATTGGTGGTTTCTTGTACTCAATCGATAGAACAAATGGAGTTCTAAAGAAATAGCTATGAGTTTGGTCGACTGGAACAATGGAATTGGCCGAAAATAGGGCTCAAAGTCGGCGAAATTGCCGATGCATATACGTACATATATCGCCGAGATCACTAACTTCGCGAGAGCGTAACTCTGTAAGTTTTCAATCAAATTTCACACTTTTGGTGTCATTACCATCGGGAAAAGATTATCTATCATTTCATTTTTTTTTTTTTTTTTTAAATTTTGCGACAACAGGAGAGCACTCAGGATTAGGGGTTGCGACAGTCAAAGGGTTAAAGGAGGGGTTTGGATATTGGCTGTTTGGAGTGACATCTAAACTGTTATATCTGGGCACCTCTGCAAAGACAGTGATTATGTGTGAATGATGGTGAAAGTGTTTCTTTTTTGGGTCACCCTACCTCGGTGGGAGAGGGCAGACGTGTTTAAAAAAATGAATGGAGTAATCAAAACAAGGGAGAATTTGTAGGGGAAAATGAGGTACCATACATAGACAGTATTTGGCCAAGAGGATGATTGGCCATGTGCCATCCACCCACCATCACTCACCTGTGATATACCTGTCACCTTATACATACATACTGACAAAGCAGTCATTACCTACCATGCAGTATTATAGTTTGGTGTAACTATAATACTGCATGATATACCACACTACCTACATATGTTCACTTTGGCAGGATTGCTGGGTGTTTCTCTCTGTCTTATGAACATTTAACCCTTTCAGTGTTGGTCCCGCTGTATCATGGCTTTGAAGCCAGTGTCAGTCTCATAGTATGACACCATAAGCTCTTCTCACTCAGATAAGCTGTGAATGGTAAATTTGGGCCTAGATATGAGAGACTGGGTCTATGCATATAAAAATAAATCCTGCAGCACGGAGTGCATGAGAAAAAAACTGCTACCATGTTTTTGGTTTAAAACAATTGACTTTGCAATGTATTTTGGTATGATTTTTATGGTTGTATTCTCAGCTTCTTGGTCTCATTTAATAGAACGGAAGATATATTACAGAAATAGATATGATTTTTATTAGTTTCAGGACTGAAAGTAGCTTGAAATTGAGCTCAAATTAGCAAAAATGTTCAATTTTTGCAGATACTCCAGAGAACACAAGTGACATTTCTTGTCCAAAATGTGTCCAACTGGCCAATCTAATAAGCATCATTTAGGAATGCACTGACATTATTTATACAATTATTACAATAATGCAGTAGTCTCCATAAAAGTAGATTTTCTATTTTTTGTGTGAATAAAAATTCAAAATGAAAAGCAAGCATAATATAAGAGGGGCCAGGAGATGTGACCAAGGAACAGAGAAAATGTTTTTTAGTGCCAGGAATGTCTACATTATTTATTAAGAACCCTATTTTCAAATTGGCAATTGTTGAATTTTGTGTAAATTTTGGAAAAATTACCGATTTCTGATCACTTTAATGGGTAGTTGAATAGGTAAATGGGTAGTTTCTTGTACTCATTCGATAGAATAGAATGAATACTAGTGAAATAGCTATGGGTTTGGTCGGCTGTAACAATGCAATTGGTCAAAGATAGAGCGAAAAGTGGGCAAAATTGCTGATGCATAAATATTGCCGAGACCGCTAAATTTGCGAGAGCATAACTTCATAAGTTTTCCATCAAATTTCGTACTTTTGGTTTCATTAGCTTCAAAAAGATTCTCTATCATTTCATAATTTTTTTTAAATTCTTCGACCCTGGGAGCAAGTTTGCAAGCAGGGGTCGCGACACTGAAAGGGTTAAGATGGTAATTGTGGTAGGGGACCTAAATGCTAAAGTGGGAGAAACATGCAGAGAGGGTGTAGTAGGTAAGTTTGGGGTGCCAGGTGTAAATGATAATGGGAGCCCTTTGATTGAACTTTGTATAGAAAGGGGTTTAGTTATAGGTAATACATATTTTAAGAAAAAGAGGATAAATAAGTATACAAGATATGATGTAGGGCGTAATGACAGTAGTTTGTTGGACTATGTATTGGTAGATAAAAGACTGTTGAGTAGACTTCAGGATGTACATGTTTATAGAGGGGCTACAGATATATCAGATCACTTTTTAGTTATAGCTACAGTGGGAGTAAAAGGTAGATGGGATACAAGGAAAATAGAATCAGTAAGTAAAAGAGAGGTGAAGGTTTATAAACTAAAAGAGGAGGCAGTTAGGGTAAGATATAAACAACTATTGGAGGATAGATGGGCTAGTGAGAGTGTAGGCAATGGGGTCGAAAATGTATGGGGTAGATTTAAAAATGTAGTGTTAGAGTGTTCAGCAGAAGTTTGTGGTTACAGGCGAGTGGGTGCGGGAGGGAAGAGGAGCGATTGGTGGAATGATGATGTAAAGAGAGTAGTAAGGGAGAAAAAGTTAGCATATGAGAGGTTTTTACAAAGTAGAAGTGATGCAAGGAGGGAAGAGTATATAGAGAGAAAAGAGAGGTTAAAAGAGTGGTGAAGCAATGTAAAAGAGAGAAGATGAGAGAGTGGGTGAGATGTTATCAGCAAATTTTGTTGAAAATAAGAAAAAGTTTTGGAATGAGATTAATAAGTTGAGGAAGCCTAGAGAACAAATGGATTTGACAGTTAAAAATAGGAGAGGAGAGTTATTAAATGGAGAGTTAGAGGTATCGGGAAGATGGAGCGAATATTTTGAGGATTTGTTAAATGTTGATGAAGACAGGGAAGCTGTGATTTCGTGTGTAGGGCAAGGAGGAATAACATCTTGTAGGAGTGTGGAAGAGCCAGTTGTGGGTGTAGGGAAGTTCGTGAGGCAGTGGGTAGAATGAAAGGGGGTAAGGCAGCTGGGATTGATGGGATAAAGATAGAAATGTTAAAAGCAGGTGGGGATATAATTTTGGAGTGGTTGGTGCTATTATTTAATAAATGTATGGAAGAGGGTAAGGTACCTAGGGATTGGCAGAGAGCGTGTATTGTTCCTTTGTATAAAGGCAAAGGGGACAAAAGAGAGTGCAAAATTATAGGGGAATAAGTCTGTTGAGTGTACCTGGTAAAGTGTATGGTAGAGTTATTATTGAAAGAATTAAGAGTAAAACAGAAAGCAGGATAGCAGATGAACAAGGGGCTTTAGGAAAGGTAGGGGGTGTGTAGACCAAGTGTTTACAGTGAAACATATAGGTGAACAGTATTTGGATAAGGGTAAAGATGTTTTTGTGGCATTTATGGATTTGGAAAAGGCATATGATAGGGTAGATAGGGGGGCAATGTGGCAGATGTTGCAGGTGTATGGAATAGGAGGAAGGTTACTGAAAGCAGTGAAGAGTTTTTATGAGGATAGTGAGGCTCAGGTTAGAGTGTGTAGGAGGGAAGGGACTATTTCCCAGTAAAAGTGGGCCTTAGACAAGGATGTGTGATGTCACCGTGGTTGTTCAATATATTTATAGATGGGGTTGTAAGAGAAGTGAATGCGAGGGTCTTGGCAAGAGGTGTTGGGCTAAAAGATAAAGAAGCAAATACAAAGTGGGAGTTGTCACAGTTGCTTTTGCTGATGACACTGTGCTTTTGGGAGATTCTGAAGAGAAGCTGCAGAGGTTGGTGGATGAATTTGGTAGGGTGTGTAAAAGAAGAAAATTGAAAGTGAATATAGGAAAGAGTAAGGTGATGAGGATAACAAAAAGAATAGGTGACGAAAGATTGGATATCAGATTGGAGGAGAGAGTATGGAGGAGGTGAATGTATTCAGATATTTGGGAGTGGACATGTCGGCGGATGGGTCTATGAAGGATGAGGTGAATCATAGAATTGATGAGGGGAAAAGGGTGAGTGGAGCACTTCGGAGTCTGTGGAGACAAAGAACCTTGTCCATACACACACAACCCGCACATAACTTAAGTCTCATGACTTAAGTCTCTTCCAACCTTTTCTTGATGCTCTTAATAATCTTGCCCCTTCCATTAAGTTTAAAGCTGATTGGGAATCTAATTCTTTGCTTCCTTTCCTTGATGTTCATGTCCACCGTTCAGTTACAGGTTTTGCCTTCTCCGTGTACCGCAAGCCTATGCACAGTGGCATGTACATTCATTACTTCTCTTATCATGCCTCCTCTGTCAAGAAGAGTGTTCTTATCTCCCTCTTTCTCCGTGCTCTCCGCATCTGTGATCCTCAGTTTCTTGAAGCAGAAATTTCCACTCTTCATAATTCTTTTCCCGCCTGGGCTACCCTTCCCATTTCATAGACTCTGCTTTCTCTCGTGCTAAACGGACTTTCTTCTCTCCTAAACCCTCTACTCCTGAGAACTCTCCAGTCCTCTGCCTTCCCTACATCTCTGGTCTCTCTAATCTCAGCAACTCTCTCCGTTCCTTAGACATCAAACTTACCTTTCGCCAAACTAACACTCTTCGCACTAATCTAGTTCATACCTCCCCTACCTCCACAGATTCTCCTGGTGTCTACTCTATTTCTTGCTCCTCCTGTCCTCTTCAGTACTTCGGAGAAACTGGCCGATCTCTTTCTGACAGACTCAGGGAGCACAAAATAGTGTTAGGCTTGCCGACACTAATAATGCTCTTTTCTGTCATGTCAGAGATCACAGTCATCCCATTGATTGGTCTTCTGCTAAAACTGTCTACCCTACGTCTAACTTTCATAGTCGCCGCCTGGTTGAATCCTCCCTTATACACAACTTTCCCTGTATGAATCTTAGCCCTGGCTTTGTCTCTGTTGATGCTTTCCTCTCTCATTACATTGTTAAATGCTCTAAACTTCAGAACACCCGTGACTTAACCTGATTCCTTCCCTGTCTTATCTTCCCCTTCTCCTTTTTCTCCTTGGTTTTCCTTTCTTTCTGTTCTTTCTTTTGCCTTGTATTTTCCTTCATTTTTCGCTTTTCTTCCCTCTCGTACCCCCTTGCGGGCCGCTAGCCTCATAGCAGTGCTCCTTCCCATATGACTGTCTACTCTACTACCTTTACTACTACCTTTACTACTACCACTACTACCACTACTCCTACATTTCCCCACTCTCTTGTACCCTCCCTGTCTGCCTGCCTATAAATACCCTTCCTCTGTCTCTGTGTGTTAGTGTGACTTTGTAAATGGTCCAAGTCGGGCAAACGTCGTCGTAAGCTCCTCTCTTTTATATGTGCGGGTTGTGTGTGTATTGTTCCAGTCACGGTATTGTGCCTTTTTTGTTATTTGTTAACCTTGTCCATGGAAGTAAAGAGGGGAATGTATGAGAGTATAGTTATACCAACGCTCTTATATGGGTGTGAAGCATGGGTGATGAATGTTGCAACGAGGAGAAGGCTGGAGGCAGTGGAGATGTCATGTCTGAGGTCAATGTGTGGTGTGAATATAATGCAGATAATTCGGAGTTTGGAAATTAGGAGGAGGTGCGGGATTACCAAACGATTGTCCAGAGAGCTGAAGAGGGGTTGTTGAGGTGGTTTGGACATGTAGAGAGAATGGAACGAGACAGAGTGACTTCAGAGTGTATAAATCTGTAGTGGAGGAAGGCGGGGTAGGGGTCGGCCTAGGAAAGGTTGGAGGGAGGGGTAAAGGAAGTTTTGTGTGCGAGGGGCTTGGACTTCCAGCAAGCATGTGCGAGCGTATTTGATAGGAGTGAATGGAGGCATATGGTTTTTAATACTTGACGTGCTGTTGGAGTGTGAGCAAAGTAACATTTATGAAGGGATTCAGGGAAACCGGCAGGCCGGACTTGAGTTCTGGAGATGGGAAGTACAGTGCCGGCACTCTGAAGGAGGGGTGTTAATGTTGCAGTTTTATAACTGTAGTGTAAAGCACCCTTCTGGCAAGACAGTGATGGAGTGAATGATGATGAAAGTTTTTCTTTTTCGGGCCACCCTGCCTTGGTGGGAATCGGCCGATGTGTTAATAAAAAAAAAAAAAATATACGTATTCTCAGCTGTTGTATCTGAGCGCCTCTGCAAAGACATTGATTATGTATGAGTGAGGTGAAAGTGTTGAATGATGATGAAAGTATTTTCTTTTTTAGGTTTAGGGATTTTCTTTCTTTTTGGGTCACCCTGCCTCGGTGGGAGACGGCCGACTTGTTGAAAAAAAAAAAAAAAATTCAGTATATTCTCCATGGGAAAGTGGAGAAGAATCCTTCCTCCACAAGCCATGCGTGTCGTAAGAGGCCACTAGAATCCAAGGGGCTAGTAACCCTTTTTTCCTGCAATAATTACTCAATGTAAAAAGAAAAACTTTTGTTTCTTCTTTTTCAGGTCACCCTGCCTTGGTGGGAGACGGCCAGTATGTTTAAAAAAAAAGGCATATAATAGGGTGGATAAGAGAGCAATATGGCAGATGTTGCAAGTGTATGAAATAAGTGGTAGGTTACTGAAAACAACTAAGAGTTTTTATTAGGATAGTGAGGTTCAGGTTAGGGTATATAGGAGAGAGAGAGGGGGGAGATTATTTTCCAGTAAAAGAAGGCTGGGCTGTGGCTCGTACGTTGGTTTACGTGTGGCCGGCAGTAATATCCCGGTTGATCAAGTCCTGATCCACCACAATAAATAATATAATCAAGGGGGAAGCACTAAACCTATAGGATTATACAGTGCCTGTGGGGGGATGTGGAAGGCATTCAGGTTTAATTCAGGGAACTGGAGCACATCCAATTCCCTAGATCAAGAGCCCCTCACCAGCATTGATCCACCACAAGGCCTAGCCATGGACTGGGTAGAGGGGGCATTGACCGCCAAAAACCCCTCCAGGTATACAGGCCTTAGGGATGCATGATGCCACTATGGTTGTTTAATATACTTATTTATAGATGGGGTTGTAAGAGAAGTGAATGCAGGGGTGCTGGGGAGAGGTGTGAGATTGGAAGATAAAGAATCTAACACAAAGTGGGAGTTGTCACAGTTACTTTTTGCTGATGACACTGTGCTTTTGGGAGATTCTGAAGAGAAGTTACAAAGGTTGGCAGACAAATTTGGGAAGGTATGTAAAAGGAAATTAATAGTGAGCACTGGAAAGAGCAAGTTGATGAGAGGTAACAAATAATTTAGGTAATGAAAGACTGGATATCAGATTGGAGGGAGGGAGTATGGAGGAAGTAAATGTGTTCAGACATCTGGGAGTGAACTTGTCAGCATATGGGTCTATGAAAGACAAGGTGAACCATAGAACTGATGAAGGCAAGAAGGTGAGTGGTGCACTGAGGCATCTGTGGAGAAAAAGAATGTTATCCATGGAAGCAAAAAGGGTGTGAATCTTGGGTTGTGAATGTTGCATCAAGGAGGAGGTTGGAGGCAGTAGAGATGTTATGTCTGAGGGCAAAGTGTGGTGGAAATATTATTGTTCCCCTATCCATCCTATCATATGCCTTTTCTAAATCCATAAAACAATGAAAACTTCCCTATCTTGATCTAAATGTTGTTCGCTTATATGCTTCAATGTAAACACTTGATCAACACATCACCTACCTTTTCTAAAGCCTCCTTGTTCATCTGCAATTCTGCTCTCCATCTTACTCTTAATTCTCTCAATAATAACCCTACCATACACTTTACCTGGCATACAGTAGGCTTTTTTTTTTTTTTTCAACAAGTCAGCCGTCTCCCACCGAGGCAGGGTGACCCAAAAAGAAAGAAAATCCCCAAAAAGAAAATACTTTCATCATCATTCAACACTTTCACCACACTCATACATAATCACTGTCTTTGCAGAGGCGCTCAGATACGACAGCTGAGAATAAGTCCCTCCCAGCTGTCACTATCTCAGACCCCTCCTTTAAAGTGCAGGCGTTGTACTTCCCATTTCCAAGACTCAAGTCCAACTAAATCAATTAACTGGCTTCCCTGAATCCCTTCACAAAATGTTACCGTGCTCACACTCCAACAGCTCATCAGGTCCCAAAAACCATTCGTCTCCATTCACTCCTATCTAACATGCTCACACATGCTTGCTGGAAGTCCAAGCCCCTCACCCACAAAGCCTCCTTTACCCCCTCCCTCCAACCTTTTTGAGGACGACCCCTACCCCGCCTTCCTTCCCCTACAGATTTATACGCTCTCCAAGTCATTCTACTTTGATCCATCCTCTCTAAATGACCAAACCACCTCATCAACCCCTCTTCAGCCCTCTGACAAATACTTTTAGTAACTCCACACCTTCTCCTAATTTCCACACTCCAAATTTTCTGCATAATATTTACACCACACATTGCCCTTAGACAGGACATCTCCACTGACTCCAGCCACCTCCTCGCTGCAGCATTTGCAACCCATGCTTCACACCCATATAATAGTGGTGGTACCACTATACTTTCGTACATTCCCTTCTTTGCCTCCATGGATAACGTTTTTTTTTCTCCACAGATACCTCTACACACCACTCACCTTTTTTCCTCATCAATTCTATGGTTAACCTCATCCTTCATAAACCCATCCGCTGACACGTCAACTCCCAAATATCTGAAAACATTTACTTCTTCCATAATCCCTCTCTCCAATGTGATATCCAATTTTTCTTTATTTAAAGCGTTTGATACCCTCATCACCTTACTCTGATCTATGTTCACTTTCAACTTTCTACCTTTACACACCCTCCCAAACTCGTCCACTAACCTTTGCAACTTTTCTTTAGAATCTCCCATAAGCACAGTATCATCAGCAAAAAGTAACTGTGTTAACTCCCATTTTGCATTTAATTCCCCATAATTTAATCCCACCCCTCTCCCCAACACCCTAGCATTTACTTCTTTTACAACCCCATCTATAAATATATTAAACAACCATGGTGACATTACACATCCCTGTCTAAGACCTACTTTTACCGGGAAGTAATCTCCCTCTCTCCTACACACCCTAACTGTTCACATATATGTTTCACTGTAAACACTTGATCTACACATCCCCTACCCACTCTAAAGCCTCCTTGCTCATCTGCAATCCTACTCTGTCTTTCCTCTAATTCTTTCAATAATAACCCTGCCATACACTTTACCTGGTATACTCAGTAAACTTATTCCCCTATAATTCTTACAATCTTTTATCCCCCTTCCCTTTATATAAAGGAACTATACATGCTCTCTGCCAATCCCTAGATACCTTCCCCTCTTTCATACATTTATTAAACAAAAATACCAACCACTCCCACACTATATCCCCCCCTGCTTTTAACATTTCTGTCATGATGCCGTCAGTTCCAGCTGCTTTACTCCCTTTCATTCTACGTAATGCCTCACGCACCTCCCCCACACTCACATCCTGCTCTTCTTCACTCCTAAACGATGTTGTACCTCCCTGGCCAGTACATGAAATTACCACCTCCCTTTTTTCATCGACATTTAAAAGTTCCTCAAAATATTCCCGCCATCTACCCAATACCTCCAGCTCCCCATCTACTAACTCCCCTACTCTGTTTTTAACTGACAAATCCATTCGTTCCCTAGACTTTCTTACCTTGTTTAACTCACTCCAAAAAAATTTCTTGTTTTCAGCAAAATTTCTTGACAGAGCCTCTCCCATTCTTTCATCTGCTCTTCTTTTGCACTCAGTAGGCTTATTTTCCTATAATTTTTACACTCGTTTGTCCTCCTTCGTTTATACTCTTTGCCAGTCCCTAGGTACCTTCCCCTCTTTCATACATTTACTGATCAAAAGTACCAACCACACATACATACATAAACCTCTTCACATCTTCCGCTGCTTATTCTTTGTAATGGTTTAACTAAGACATTGGTTGACTGAATGTTTCCATAATGAAGATACCCAAGTGTTGCATCTGTACCTTATTCAATAAAAGCTTATGAAAAAAAGTCAGAATGTCTAACTTTAAAGTATATTTCCAAACATGGGTCTGTAAACACAGGACAGCTAGTGAAATTCAAGAGTTTGTTGACATGAATGAAAGAGTATTCGAGGAAGTGCAAGGAGTGCAGAGATTGGAGAAACAAATACTGTACCAAAGGGAGATAAAAGAAAGAATTGTACAGAGTACTATAAGTTAAAAGTGAATTACACTACTGTGTGACATATTAAAGGGAAAAATTTACACAAAGCAATTAATATTTAAGATAAAATAAAAAAAAGCAAACTTCTCACATGATACCAAGATATTAAGGCTGCAACAAACTGTATATTAAGCTAGGACTTACATTTGCGGTATTTATGGATGGCAGCACCGCAGAACTGAGTGCAAGTGTTAAATTTCTTAAAGCGGTTTCGATTGCCACCACAACCGCCATATACAAATGCAATACATGACCCATGCTCTTTGCTGAAATGCCATCGTTTGTAACCATCTAAACAAGGCCCAGCATCCACATCCATTTCACAAATCACTAATAAGGGAAGATAAATGTTAGTGCATGGCTTACCTAGAGTATTAAGGGAGATATTAACTTACAGAAAAAATATTATTTAAGAACAATATTGCAGGTATCAAAGCACTTGTTATAAGCTGAAAGATAAATTAAGATAAGTTCATAAACATTCCATAAAAGTCACAGCACAAATTACTGACTCATTATAATTCAATAAGCAACACTTCTAACATGAATAATGCTCTACCTAAAGCTTCATAAAATAATTAAACTAAAAGATTGCCTTCATTAGCAATTGAAAAAATACTGTAATATTTTCCACTGATGACCTAGATGTGAGTTAATTTATTTAACCCTTTCATTGTTGAGACCCCTACTCACAAACTTGCTCTCAGTGTCGAAGAATTTAACCCATTAACTGTCCAAACGTATATATACGTTTATACCGCTAGTGCTCCGAACGTATATATACGTTTTTTTTTACATGCTTTCTTATGGGGAAAATCAAGGTCGGAGTGCTAGCGGTAAAAACATATATATACGTTTGGACAGTTAATGGGAAAAAAAAAAATTATTTTTTCCTATGAAATGATAGTGAATCTTTTCCTGATGGTAATGACACCAAAAGTACAAAATTTGATGGAAAACTTAAGGAAATTACTCTCTCGCGAAGTTAGCGGTCTCGGCGATATATATGCATCGGTGATTTTGCCCAATTTGAGCCCTATTTTTGGCCAATTCCATTGTTCCAGTCAACCAAACTCACAGCTATTTATCTAGAACTCCATTTGTTCTATCAAATGAGCACAAGAAACCACCCACTCACCAATTTGAACTACCCAATAAAGTGGTCAGAAATTGGCAATTTGGCAAATTTCACACAAATTTCAAAAGATGCCAATTTCAAAATAGGGTCCAGAATAAACAATGCAGACATTCCTGGCACTAAAATAACATTTTCTTTGTTCATTAGTCACATCTCCAGGCCCCTCTTATATTACACTTGCTTTCCATTTTGAATTTTTATTCGCACTCTTGAACAACGGCAAAAATCAAACATTTCCGCTACTTTGAGCTCAATTTCAAGGTACTTTTCATCGTGAAACCAATCAAATTCATCTCTATTTCTGTAATATATCTTCCATTCTATCAAATGAGACCAAGACGAGAATATACCCATAAATACCATATGAAAACACACCTCAAAGTCGGCGTTTTAATCCAAAAACACGGTCGGAGTTTTTTTTTATTATTATACACTGCGTTCTGCAGGATTCTTTTATACTGCACTGCACACTGACCACGTAAATCCATTCTCTCACATGTAGGTCTACCAGCTTTCTCCTGCTAGATTTGAAGCCGCTAGAATTTCGGAGTATTAATACATCACCAACACTGGCTTGTAAGCCGTACCTATACATCACTAACAGTGAAAGGGTTAAGGGTAAAGGATTTTCAGTCATACCTGAGGGTGGCACAAGATGCAAAGCATTCTAATTCACTTATTAATGCTGTATTTAAGAACTTATTATATTGGTTAAAAAGCTAAAAATAAAGTATGTAACAAACATGAAGAGAGTATTGTATGCTTTCTAAATTCAGTTTAACTTCTGAATTAGATACATAAATAAATAAATAATCAGGCAGTAGGAATAGGACAATACCAAATTTTTGCCCATAGCTTTATGTAACACTAAGTCAACATTTTTTCACAAAGAAACATTGTTTTCATGAAGTTCCAGAATTATGTATATACTTAATACATTATCTGACCATTTCTTAAAACCTAATAATATTTTAGTTAAGATTTGAAATCATAATAAAAGAAAGCAGATATGCAACAAACTATTTGTACTGTATTACATGCAACTCGTGCAAATAATATATGTAATAATAAGCAATTATTTCTCATAAATTAAGGTATTCTGACATGCAATAAGGCAGTTCTGGTTTTTACTTCTTTTTTTTTTCAACACATCAGCCGTCTCCCACCGAGGCAGGTGACCCAAAAAAGAAGGAAACACTTTCACCATCATTCAACATTTTCACCATCATTCACACATAATCACTGTCTTTGAAGAGGAGCCCAGATATGACAGTTTAGATGTCACTCCAAACAATCAATATGTTCAATTAATGAAAGCAACTCTAGAACTGCAGACAACATCCATTTTCAAAAGCACCGTTAAAAAACATCTTATCTCACTTACGCACCCAACCGGTAGCTAACCACATGAAAACTACTTTATCTTGCACTTATCCATAGCAAAATACACTTATTGAAATCTGTGATTCCCCTTTATTTGCACATGACTAACTAAAATTCTAATTAAAACTATTGCTTCATAATTCTTAAGCTAGTCATAAGTTTGCCTAAGACACTCCAATATAGAAACGGTATTATGCCAATACATCACCTTTACCATTAATATATAAACTAATTGTTAAATTCTTAAACTAATTGCTAAATTCTTATATGTTTGAATTTCAGTACCTCAATTTTGTAAACCTAGTTAATCACTACAATGACCTAACCTTAATATCAGTATAATCATTGTGTCACTATTGAGTAAGACCTATCATAAGACTGCCTGAAAAGCCTAGGCATACCTAGGCATATTATTGGCCATCTTGTAATATCTACTTCATAAAATGTATAATAATATAAGTACACCCCACTTTGTAATATTACTAGAAATAAAGAATTTGAATTTGAATTTGAATTAAGGGACAAATTTGTATAGCAAGAGTTTGATTCACAAAGGGAATGATTTATGGCATGGTCTGACGAAGAGAGTAAATAAAAACAAGTGTAGAATGAGCAGAAACCTACAAAATTTTACATAATTGGGCAAAAGCTCACTTAAATGCACTTAAATGTGTTTTTTCCACAACTGTATGACAGGAATATCAATGTGCTGTAATTTAATTGAAAAGGGGTTTTATTAACCCTAAACTGTCCACACGTAGATCTACGTTGACGCGCGTAGTGCTCCGAACGTAGATCTACGTTTTTTTTTAAATGCTTTCAGCCTTGCCATGATAAGCCTGAGTTGCCTAAACATTAGAAAATGGGTCTGTGCACTCAGTGTGCGCAGTATTACAAAATTCGGGGATGCCAAAAAAAATCCGCTCTTCATATTAAACAAAAAGAACAATTTATTTTTTTATCAAAATATTCAGAGCCGCTACGCGCGTCAACGTAGATCTACGTGTGAACAGTTTAAGGGTTAAAGGGTGGGAAGGGAAGTGGCTTGTTACCATGCAATTAAAACCATTTTTAAGGTAAAAAGGAATCGCAAACTTTTGAGCAGAACTTATGGCCCAGAAATAAAGACCGGCCAGCTTTTATGGATTCATTTCCCCCTATAATAATTTCTTTTACCTAAGAAGCCCCTTCGCTGATTATGCAGGAACTGCTCATATACTATATACGTATATATAACAGTGTATATAATTGCATTATTAATGTAGGATGCCATACCAATCAAAAATGCTGACTAACTGTACTCATTTCAGAGACTGTATGACTTGAGTCCTGGAGGTAGGAAGTACAATGCCTGCACTGTAAAGGAGGGGTTTGAGACATTGGCTGTTTGGAATGACATCTAAACTGTCGTATCTGAGCGCCTCTACAAAGACAGTGATTATGTGTGAATGATGGTGAAAGTGTTTCTTTTTTGGGTCACCTTGCCTTGGTGGGAGACGGCTGACGTGTTGAAAAAAACAACTGCATTTTAAAAAGCTTCACTAATTTATTCATCTTCAAAAAATTATTACACTATAAAAAAATATTTTAACACCTTATGTACTCTTAGCTAATTAATAGAAGTAACACATAATACACCAATATCATGAACTCTTACTGGTATTAGCTTCTTGAGTATTGTTGCCATCTGGAAGAATTGTATCATGGTAGATGCATTCTGCTTCGCACTCCTGCTCTGTTGAAAAGCGGTTTCCATTACCCTCGCAGCCACTGTACACGAAAGGTTTGCACCGACGCATGTAGGGGTCATGGTACCACTTACGGAATGACCCATCACAAGGGCCAGAGTTCAGTGGCAGATTACACACGTCTAGAATAATCAACATTAAAAAATATATAAATAGCCATTTTATAGCCCGTGCAATGTTTATCAAATAATCTCTCTTGATCAATCTCTCCCATTGGTGACAAACTGAGGAAGGGAACATGACAATCTATAAAACATAAATAAAGTACTGAAGTGACTAGCTTTTTCAACAAAACTAAAAGCTTATATAAAGCTCACTGTCTTTTGAAAAAAAAATAGCCTAACGACTGAATAAGCCTTAAATGATAAAAAGAATACCAAGATTCATAGAAAAGAAACCTGAAAAAGAAAAGTAGTATAGGCTGGATCTAGTCTATAAAGAAACAAAAACACAATATATACATGTACAGTGGACCCCGCCTAACGAGCACCTCGGAAATCGTACAATTATGTAAGTATAATATTGTAAGTGCTTGTGGAAGTGTATTTTTGGGGTCTGAAATAGACTAACCTATGTAACATTATTTCTTAAGGAAGTAAATTCGTTCGGTAATGGCACTTGAGCAGGCATCTGGAATGAATTTTGCTCGTTAGGTGGGGGTCCACTGTACTCTAAAAAACTGTAAATCACAGTACCAAGGCTGAGATAATTCACAAATAACCTGCACTTAGAAGTGGAAACTATGATGATGTTTCAGTCCATCCTGGATCATTATCAAGGGACAACTGTTGTAATTTGACAGTGGTCAAGGACAGACTCAAATGTCATCATAGTTTCCACTTCTAGGCGCAGGTTATTTGTGAATATCCTGTAACATTTACCATAATAATGAATAATACAAAGAAATCCACTACTCAAACAGACTAATAAAAAATACATACAATGTTCATGGAAATCTCTCCAAAATCCTATGAACTAATAAATCATTAAAAAATTAACAAATAATATTCTTCAAGGAAAATGAACTCCAAATTTTAGCCAATGAAAGAAAAAATATAATATACATCAACTCTGCATCAAGTTTCAGGTTGTCACAAACCGAGTATTCTTTTCTGAAATCCCATGAAAACCCTGTGTAGTTTTTAAATTCAAGAATACATTTGTATGTTTTCTTTACATTACATAAAATCACTTTCACTCAAAGTTTTGTAAGAATAACTCTGTATTAGTGTTATTTATATTTCTACTCTGAATACAGTACTATGCACTGTATGACCATTTTTGGATTAGCACTTACCCATGAATATAATAATAATAATATAATATCTTTATTTACTACAAGTACATGTACAAGGTATACAGTCCATAGCTGACATCAATGACATACTACTATATAGAAAGCCCCTTGTTATGCAGAGCATTTCGGGCAAATTAGGTCCTTATCCCAGGATGCGACCCACACCAGTCGACTAACTCCCAGGTACCCATTTTACTGATGGGTGAACATAGACAACCGGTGTAAAGAAACATGCCCAATGTTTCTACCCGAGCTGGGAATCAAACGCAGACCCTCGCCGTGTGAAGCCAGAGCTTTAGCGATCAGGCCACGGGGCTGGAATCTTGGTTTTCGTGATTAATTTGTTCCAGAAAGTCTGACGAAAACCGAGTTATATGAAAACTGAAAGAATATTTCCCATAAAAAATAATGTAAATCCAATTAATCCATTTCAGACACCCAAAAATATTTAAAAAAAAAACATTTTATAGAGAATAACTATAGTTTTACATATAGAAAACAATTATAAATAATAAATATAAATGGCTAATGAAATGGATAAATGAACATTTAAAATCACTTTTACCTTTATTGAAGACTCTTGTTGGTGTATGGAAGACAGCGAGGAGGGGAGAGGGAGGAGGAGAGGTTATTGTTTGGAAGAAGAATCCCCTTCCATAAGGACTTCAGGTATCAAGGCCCTATCCGTGATTACTTCCCTTCTTTGTCTTTCACTGGCACTAGGCCCAGCTTGAGAGTCACTGCACCCTATCGCACAAAAAATCTGTCCAGAGAGGTCTGTTTTTGGCATCTCTTTAAGATTTGCCTAAAATGGGACAAGGCATTGTCATTGAACATGTTGCAGACATGGCTTGCAACAGCTTTGTTAGGGTGATATTTCTCCACAAAACTTTGCAACTCACTCCACTTTGCACATATAGTCCTTAATCACTGAAGAAGGCACATTCTCCCCTCCCTCTTCCTCCTCCTCTGAAGCAATTTCCTCAGCTGTGGTCTGTTGCCGTTCCAGTTGAAGGTGTTTCTCGCCTTCTTTATCAAAGAGCTGGCACTCAGAACTTTCTTTGGCCCCATGGTGGCTTATTTAGCAGTCGCACTCAATAAACAATAAACAAGCAGCGGCGGTTCTTTCCCTCAGTGCTAAAGGTGGGAAGAAAGTGGATTAGCCAAGGATATTTTTTAATAGCTGACTTCCATATTAACTGACCAGTGTACATTAGGAGGGAAACAAGGAGAAAACGCCAAATCTAACGACAAAAGAAGTGTGTCAGGGTACAGTGGCCGTTTTTTTCCCTTACTGCTTTTAAAAATGGCTGACACATCAACTCTACGAGGACTAGTCAACAACACAACGAGCCCCGCTAAATGGGATTGATGGGGCTTTGGAAGTACATCGCCATTGATTAAAACTTTTTCTTACCCTGCCAGGATGGAAATGAGCAAGAAGTGTGATAGGTGAAGCCGGACTGTGAAGTGAGGACTGAAGGGAGTTTCAAGTAAGGGGCTAAGTAAGGGGTAAGGGGGGTATGTGTTAACAAGAAATTTACTAGTATTCAGTGGTGATTTCTAGAGTAGCTACTAGGCATTGCTAGGTGTCTGATAGGATCAGTGGTTTCTTTTTAATAAAAATAAAGAAAAGAAAACAAATTTTTGATGTGAAGTGATAAAGAGTGAAGAATACTCATGGGTGGCATAAGAGGTGTTCAGGCTGCCATAATTATATTTATCATTATTATACACTTCTCGGAAGAAGGAAATCAGTCATTGGGACTGGAAAAGGTGAATGGGATGATAGCTCCCTGGAAAGTGAAAGCCCAACAGTGGCCATCATACCAGAAACGTAAGTGCCACTATCGCCGCAAGGTGTGGCAACCCCACATCTCCAAAACAAAACAATGGCGCACAGCTTTTATAGTGGCGCTATTAAGTGGCGATATTCATACTAATCAAGGACCTCAATCTATGGTACAGGTGCAAAACAGACAGATAAGTCATGGTGATAATGACGGTCTAGTTGCTAGTAATGATAACCTTAACGCACAGACAATAGAAACATTATCTCAGACACCACCAGACATATGTATACACTGTACTAAGGTACAAAAAGAACAGTAAACTTATCGTATGTAAAATTTGTTAGGGTGGTGCATAATGGATGT
>WNWK01005063.1:0-38687 GCA_009830355.1 Cherax destructor | reverse complement strand
AATGGAGACGAATGGTTTTGGGACATGACGATCTGTTGGAGTGTGAGCAGGGTAACATTTTTGAAGGGATTCAGGGAAACCAGTTAATTGATTTAGTTGGACTTGAGTCCTGGAAATGGGAAGTACAATGCCTGCACTTTAAAGGAGAGGTCTGAGATAGTGACAGCTGGGAGGGACTTTTCTCAGCTGTCGTATCTGAGCTCCTCTGCAAAGACAGTGATTATGTATGAGTGTGGTGAAAGTGTTGAATGATGATGAAAGTATTTTCTTTTTGGGGATTTTCTTTCTTTTTGGGTCACCCTGCCTCGGTGGGAGACGGCCGACTTGTTGAAAAAAAAAAAAAAAATATCTCCTACAATGTATAATATTAAGGTACTAAAAGGACCCCAATGTCTGACTTTTTGGGTTATCCTAGGTTCTCTACACATATGCTGCTATGTATGATTATCTATGTAAATGTATTTGTATATATCTGAATAAACTTACTTACTTACTAAAAAACAATATAAATATTTCAGATGAACGCGCGGGGTGATGCTCACTCAACGATAAACAAAGGCAGACTGAGTCACTCGCCGCTTGAGTGGCCGAATGACGTGGGAGGGCAGGCTGATGCGTTTGGTATGAACCATTTTCAACTCTACAAAAACCGTGGTGATCTACGAAAACTGGGACAAAATTTCAACGGAAAAAGTCATCGAAAACTGAAGCGTATGAAAACCGACATTCCACTGTAATAAATTTTTTTTTTATTAACACATCGGCCGATTCCCACCAAGGCAGGGTGGCCTGAAAAAGAAAAACTTTCATCATCATTCACTCCATCACTGTCTTGCCAGAGGGGTGCTTTACACTACAGTTATAAAACTGCAACATTAACACCCCTCCTTCAGAGTGCAGACACTGTACTTCCCATCTCCTGGACTCAAGTCCGGCTTGCCAGTTTCCCTGAATCCCTTCATAAATGTTACTTTGCTCACACTCCAACAGCACGTCAAGTATTAAAAACCATTTGTTTCCATTCACTCCTATCAAATACGCTCACACATGCTTGCTGGAAGTCCAAGCCCATTGCACACAAAACCTCCTTTACCCCCTCCCTCCAACCTTTCCTAGGATGACCCCTACCCCGCCTTCCCTCCACAACAGATTTATACACTCTCAAAGTCATTCTGTCACGTTCCATTCTCTCTATATGTCCGAACCACCTCAACAACCCTCCTTAGCTCTCTGGATAATAGTTTTGGTAATCCCGCACCTCCTCCTAATTTCCAAACTCCGAATTCTCTGCATTATATTCACACCACACATTGATCTCTGACATGACATCTCCACTGCCTCCAGCCTTCTCCTCATTGCAAAATTCATCACCCATGCTTCACAACCATATAAAAGTGTTGGTATAACTATACTCTCATACATTCCCCTCTTTACTTCCATGGACAAGGTTCTTTGTCTCCACAGACTCCGAAGTGCTCCACTCACCCTTTTTCCCTCATCAATTCTATGATTCACCTCATCCTTCATAGACCCATCTGCTGACATGTCCACTCCCAAATATCTGAATACATTCACCTCCTCCATACTCTCTCCCTCCAATCTGATATCCAATCTTTCGTCACCTAATCTTTTTGTTATCCTCATCACCTTACTCTTTCCTATATTCACTTTCAATTTTTTTCTTTTACACACCCTACCAAATTCATCCACCAACCTCTGCAACTTCTCTTCAGAATCTCCCAAAAGCACAGTGTCATCAGCAAAAAGCAACTGTGACAACTCCCACTTTGTATTTGATTCTTTATCTTTTAACCCCACACCTCTTGCCAAGACCCTCACATTCACTTCTCTTACAACCCCATCTATAAATATATTGAACAACCACGGTGACATCACACATCCTTGTCTAAGGCCCACTTTTACTGGGAAATAGTCCCCCTCCCTCCTACACACTCTAACCTGAGCCTCACTATCCTCATAAAAACTCTTCACTGCTTTCAGTAACCTACCTCCTATTCCATACACCTGCAACATCTGCCACATTGCCCCCCTATCCACCCTATCATACGCCTTTTCCAAATACATAAAGGCCACAAAAACCTCTTTACCCTTGTCCAAATACTGTTCACCTATATGTTTCACTGTAAACACTTGGTCTACACACCCCCCTACCTTTCCTAAAGCCCCCTTGTTCATCTGCTATCCTGCTTTCTGTCTTAATCCTAATTCTTTCAATAATAACTACCATACACTTTACCAGGTACACTCAACAGACTTATTCCCCTAAAATTTTTGCACTCTCTTTTGTCCCCTTTGCCTTTATACAAAGGAACAATACATGCTCGCTGCCAATCCCTAGGTACCTTACCCTCTTCCATACATTTATTAAATAATAGCACCAACCACTCCAAAACTATATCCCCACCTGCTTTTAACATTTCTATCTTTATCCCATCAATCCCAGCTGCCTTACCCCCTTTCATTCTACCCACTGCCTCACGAACTTCCCCCACACTCACAACTGGCTCTTCCACACTCCTACAAGATGTTATTCCTCCTTGCCCTATACACAAAATCACAGCTTCCCTGTCTTCATCAACATTTAACAACTCCTCAAAATATTCCCTCCATCTTCCCGATACCTCTAACTCTCCATTTAATAACTCTCCTCTCCTATTTTTAACTGTCAAATCCATCACAAGACTCACAGAGGGAAAATTCCTAGGAATCCACCTTGACAGTAGCCTTAAATTCCAAACACATATACAACAAATTTCCAAGAAAATATCGAAGACAGTAGGCATATTATCAAAGATACGCTATTATGTACCTCAATCAGCTCTCCTTGCACTATATCATTCACTTATCTACCCGTATCTCACCTATGGAATCTGTGCATGGGGATCAACAACGTTAAATCACCTTAGACCACTCATAACACAACAAAAGGCCGCAGTCAGAATGATAACAAATTCCCACTCTAGACAGCATACTCCACCAATATTCAAGTCTCAAACTACTCACCGTAAAGAACATTCATACTTACTCTTGTGCCTACTACATATATAAAACTTTACACTCTAATATAAACCCTCTGCTCAAAACTCTCCTCACCAACTTTAATAGGACCCATGACCACAACACACGACACAGATCACTTTTTGATATACCCCGTGTTCATAAGAACATAAGAACATAAGAAAGAAGGAACACTGCAGCAGGCCTACTGGCCCATGCGAGGCAGGTCCAAATCTCCAACGGCTTAAGCCCCGACCCAGCCAGGTCAGGTTACATTCACTTAAGGAGGGAACACTGCATCTGACCTAGCACAGGCTAGTCAGGACCAACTCACACCCAACCGCACCCACTCATATAATTGTCTAGTTGACCACCTGGTCAGCCGACCACCTGGTCAGGTCACTTCCACTTAAGGAATTAGTACAGCTACTGACCTGGTAATACAAGCTAGTCAGGTCCAAATTCACACCCATCCACACCCACCCATGTATTTATCTAACCTATTTTTAAAACTACACAACGTCTTAGCATCTATGACGGTACTCGGAGTTTGTTCCACTCATCCATAACTCTATTACCAAACCAGTGCTTTCCTATATCCTTCCTGAATCTGAACTTTTCCAACTTGAAACCATTGCTGCGAGTCCTGTCTTGGCTGGATATTTTCAGCACGCTATTTACATCCCCTTTATTTATTCCTGTTTTCCATTTATACACCTCAATCATATCCCCCCTAATTCTACGCCTTTCTAGAGAGTGCAGATTCAGGGCCCTCAGTCTATCCTCATAGGGAAGATTTCTGATACATGGGATCAACTTTGTCATCCTCCTTTGTACGTTTTCCAGTGCATTTATATCCATTCTGTAATACGGTGACCAGAACTGTGCAGCATAATCTAAATGAGGCCTAACCAAAGATATATAGAGTTGTAGAACAACCTGAGGACTTCTATTATTTATACTTCTTGATATGAAGCCAAGGATTCTGTTAGCTTTATTGCGAACACTTATGCACTGTTGTCTTGGCTTCAGATTACTACTAACCAGAACTCCTAAATCCTTCTCGCTATCACAAGTAATAAGATCTACATTATTCAGCTTATATGTGGCATGGTTATTGTCCTGCCCAACATTTAGAACTTTGCATTTGTTTACATTAAACTGCATCTGCCACTTCTCCGACCACTGCATCAGTCTATTCAAATCATCCTGGAGTGCTCTAATGTCCTCATTTGAATGAATTGGACGACCTATTTTGGTGTCATCAGCAAATTTACTTATGTTACTATTTATTCCCTCATCTATGTCGTTTATGTAAATTGTAAACAACAGGGGCCCAAAACTGACCCCTGTGGAACACCGCTGAGACGCGCCCCCATTCTGATTTCTCTCCATTTATGCAAACTCTCTGCCGCCTATTTGTCAACCATGCCTCTACCCAGGAAAAAATTTCTCCTGCTATTCCGTGTGCCTTAAGTTTCCTCAGTAGCCTCTGATGTGGAACTTTATCGAAAGCCTTACTGAAGTCCATATACACAATATCATATTCATTACCATGATCTACCTCCTCAAACACCTTAGTGAAAAAGTTAGTAAATTCGTAAGACAGGAACGCCCTTAGTAAAACCGTGTTGAGATTCATTAATCAATTTATGCTTTTCAAGATGGCTACGAATTGCCTTGGCAATTATTGATTCCATAAATTTACCAACTATGGAGGTAAGGCTTATTGGTCTATAGTTCGAAGCTAAGGACCTGTCACCTGCCTTGTAAATAGGTATTACATTTGCCCTTTTCCACTTGTCTGGCACTATGCCAGTTTGTAGTGATATATTGAAAAGATTTGCCAAAGGTTTGCTAAGTTCCTCTTTACATTCCTTTAAAACTCTTGCAAACAGTTCATCAGGGCCTGGGGATTTGTTAGGTTTTAATTTCTCTATTTGTCTGAGGACCATGTCACTAGTTACCCCAATCGATCATAGTCTATTATCTTCCAGTTCTACATAATTTATTATTTCTGGAATTCCGCTAGTATCTTCCTGAGTAAAAACTGAGAGGAAGTAAGTATTGAAAATTTCACACATATCCTTATCACTGTCCGTGATTTGTCCTGAGTTACTCTTAAGTGGGCCTATCTTGTCCCTAATCTTACTTCTGTATACCTGAAAGAACCCTTTTGGGTTAGTCTTCGAATCCCTTGCGACCTTAGCCTCATAATCCCTTTTTGCTTTTCTTATTCCTTTTTTTATTTCTCTCTTTAATTGAAAATATTGATTTCTTATCTGTCCATCCCCTCTTTTGATACGCCTATATATGCCTCTCTTTTGACCAATGAGATGTTTTAATCTATTGTTCATCCATTTAGGATCATTTTTGTTAGATCTAATTTCCCTACTTGGAACAAAGGTTGTCTGGGCAGCTAGAACTACGCTCTGAAAAACGTCATATTGGCAACCAAAACCACCTACCTGACCCATAGTCAGGTCATCCCAATTAGCCCACCTAGGTAATTTCTCAGCCCCATGAAGTCGGCAACACGAAAGTCTGGAACAGAGACTTGATTGCAGTTACCTGGGTAATTCCATGATATATTAAAGCTAAGTGATTTGTGATCGCTTTCCCCATTAACCTCAAGATTATTAATTAGTGATTCTTTGTTGGCAAGAACCAAATCAAGCAAGTTGCTACCTCTAGTTGGTTCTGTCACAAACTGTTTTAAAAAACAATCCTGAACCGTATCAAGAAAGTCACTAGACTCGAGATTACCTGTCTCATTGTTCCAATCAATTTGTCTAAAGTTAAAATCTCCCATTAACACAACATTTTCATATCTAGACGCCTTATGAATTTCGTCCCATAGCAGCTTACTGCACTCCCTATCCAGACTTGGGGGCCTGTAAATCACACCCAAAATTAATTTTTCACGACCCTCGAGAAACTGTAGCCAAACAGATTCTGTGTCCGCTGTTTCTAATCTTATATCATGTCTAACACAACAATTTAAATTATCTCTGACATACATCGCCACTCCACCACCCTTCCTGTTGACCCTATCAGTGTGGAATAGTTTGTAACCCTGAATGTTGCACTCGGAAGGCATTTCTCTATCTTTCAGGTTGAACCAGGTCTCTGTTATAGCAATAATATCTATATTACCTGCACTTGCAAGTAATCTTAGCTCATCTATCTTATTTCTTAGACTCCTACTATTTGTATAGTAAACCTTAAGGGGGCTAGCCACTCGTTGCCCTCTACTATCTCTCTTTGTTTGTTGATCAATTGCTTTGCATTTACAAACTTTATTTTGAATATTGTTTTTTAAACATATCCCTGAGGTATCCTGGTAATATCTGCTGTTTCCAGGCCTAATACTACAGCCTGATTGTTTCCACAAACACCCATACCTCTATAATCTATCAGTTTAAAGTCCTAGACAAGTCTCCAATGACCCCCTCAATCGTATCGGCTAATGCAATCACTCCAGCCCCAGAGAGATGAACCCCATCCCTTGCATACATATCACGTTTGCCATAGAATTTGTCCCAGTTATCAATGAATGGAATTGCAAGTTCCTTGCAGTACCTGTCTAGCCAGCAATTTATACCAATTGCCCTAGACATCCATTCATTGCCCACTCCTTTCTAGGCAAAATGCTACATATGATTGGGATACCTCCCTTAGACCTAACGACTTCTATGGCTGACCTGTACTTATCTAGTAGCTCCTGTCTCCTGCCCTTCCCAATGTCATTTCCACCAGCACTAAGACAGATAATGGGCTTGTTCCCATTACCTGACATAATATTATCCAACCTGCTGACTATGTCACCAACACCAGCTCCTGGGAGGCACACCCTCTGTCTGACCTTCCTGTCTCTGTTACAAAAGCACGGTCCATATATCTTACCTGAGAGTCTCCCACAATCAGAATATTCTTACCTTGATTAGCAGGGGAGTCAGTGGTACCTTTAACCTCACTGACCACTGAAGTACACTCGTCCTGGAGAACAGAGAATCGATTTCCTACCTTCACATCTTCTCTATTAACCTTCCTTATCTTCCTTCTTCCTGAATTGTGAACCACTTGCCACTTAAAGCGGCTGCCACTTTCACTGTTGGTAGCCATTTCCTCCTTACCAGCTCCAACCATCTCACACTCACTCCCACACCCACACCCATCTAGGCGAAGCTTCAGCCTCCT
This sequence comes from Cherax destructor, assembly GCA_009830355.1. Taxonomy (NCBI): domain Eukaryota; kingdom Metazoa; phylum Arthropoda; class Malacostraca; order Decapoda; family Parastacidae; genus Cherax; species Cherax destructor. The sequence goes on along the minus strand of WNWK01005063.1, from coordinate 31,469 downwards.
ATTTTCCTCCTGAAGAAGTAGAACCTCCTTCTTCAACACTTCAACCTGAGATTCTAAAACACTGCAGCGAGCCATGTGCTCGGTATCACCCCACGCTAATTCCCAGACAGCTTAGGACAGGTATGACCACACGTGACCACTGACCTCAGCGTACTGATCATATCAACCTATGTAAAAATTCTATGCACATAAAGGGCCCCAGAATCTGGAATTCATTACCAGTAAATATTAAGATAATCTTGTCTGAAAATCAATTTAAGACTCAACTCAAAAACCACCTGCTCACCCAAAACTAAAGGATCATACTATAAACTACTTTGAAAAATGCTCATTGTTACTTTCCTATACGATAATCTCAATTTTTAATAATATGTTACTATTATGTTACCCCCTACTCATATTATAAGTTAATGTCAAAAATGCTCAATGTTATTTTCCTTAAGATAATCTCAATTCCATATTATCATTCAAGAATCTTAACACCTGTAACAATCTAATATCATTATATAATAATTTAAATAGTAAAATTTCATCATATTGTAATTTTGAAAATAATTTTTAACTAGAATAAACTCAATAAATTTCTCTAATATTAAGTACATAGTTTTTAAGGACTAGAATAAGCTGCCCCTAATGCCATGGCATGTCAGTGGCTCTCCTTGCACTCAATTTACATTGTAACTTCCGATACCCATGTAATCTGCAATGAAATAAAATTTGTTTGTTTGTTTGTTTGTATTTGTTCCCTAGGCTTCCTCAACTTATTAATCTCACTCCAAAACTTTTTCTTATTTTCAACAAAATTTGTTGATAACATCTCACCCACTCTCTCATTTGCTCTCTTTTTACATTGCTTGATCACTCTCTTAACCTCTCTTTTTCTTTATATACTCTTACCTCCTTGCATCACTTCTACTTTGTAAAAACCTCTCATGCTAACTTTTTCTCCCTTACTACTCTCTTTACATCATCATTCCACCAATCGCTCTTCTTCCCTCCTGCACCCACTCGCCTGTAACCACAAACTTCTGCTGAACACTCTAACATTACATTTTTAAATCTACCCCATACATCTTCGACCCCATTGCCTACACTCTCACTAACCCATCTATCCTCCAATAGTTGTTTATATCTTACCCTAACTGCCTCCTCTTTTAGTTTATAAACCTTCACCTCTCTCTTACTTACTGCTTCTATTTTCCTTGTATCCCATCTACCTTTTACTCCCACTGTAGCTATAACTAAAAAGTGATCTGATATATCTGTGGCCCCTCTATAAACATGTACATCCTGAAGTCTACTCAACAGTCTTTAATCTACTAATACGTAGTCCAACAAACTACTGTCATTTCGCCCTACATCATATCTTGTATACTTATTTATCCTCTTTTTCTTAAAATATGTATTACCTATAACTAAACCCTTTCTATACAAAGTTCAATCAAAGGGCTCCCATTATCATTTACACCTGGCACCCCAAACTTACCTACCACACCCTCTCTACATGTTTCTCCTACTTTAGCATTTAGGTCCCCTACCACAATTACTCTCTCACTTGGTTCAAAAGTTCCTATACATTCGCTTAATGTCTCCCAAAATCTCTCTCTCTCCTCTACACTCCTCTCTTCTCCAGGTGCATACACGCTTATTATGGCCCACTTTTCGCATCCGACCCTTATTTTAATCCACATAATCCTTGAATTTACACATTTATATTCCCTCTTCTCCTTCCATAACTGATCCTTCAACATTATTGCTACCCCTTCCTTAGCTCTAACTCTCTCAGATACTCCTGACTTAAACCCATTTATTTCTCCCCACTGAAACTCGCCTACCCCCTTCAGCTTTGTTTCGCTTAAGGCCAGGACATCCAACTTCTTTTCATTCATAACATCAGCAATCATCTCTTTCTTATCATCCGCACTACATCCACGCACATTCAAACAACCCAGTTTTATAATAACAGTCCAAATACATGTACATACTAGACAGTGTGAATCACAGTTATGTGATATATTATGCTTCCTCCAAACTGTGGAAACTGCATTTATACTCTTTTATCAAGAAAGAACATTCTAAGAGGGGTCACTATTTTGTTAATCAAGCTATGATCATTCTGGCAAAACATAAGCCACCTAGAAAGTAGTAACCTTTTTTGTTTCTCTTGACTTTCCCAGACAATATGCACTGAAAACCTCAATAGTGTTGAACATTATAGTACAATTAATGTGAGATATGGATACTATAAGATGTAATGTCTGTTGCATATAGCACTGTATATACAGTAAATAGTGCAGTTTTGTTGTAAAATATGAACAGAGTGCAAAAATCTTGATATTAGGTGTTGTAAATCTGAAAAAAACAGGTAACGAGCAAAATTTTGATAGTACACTTTACAGATCTTCTCAGTTTGCTTTCTGGGCCATGAGAGCTCCCAGCCTCCCATCATGCTTGCTATGCGAGAGCAAGTCATGTTCACTAGACAGCATTTTCCTTACCTAACTAAGCTTTTGCAAAATTTATATACATAACTTATTAGTTTATATAAGACACCTGCATAAAAAGTTTGAAGAGAATATAGTGTGAACAAATATAAAACATCCACAAAAGTTTCTCAGTTATGTACCACACCTTTTTCAAGCAGATTTTTCTTTTTGTCAACATACAGTACATACTTACCCTGGTTGCGGTACCTGCCACATTGACGCTCACATAGTTCAACAGATTGGAATCTGTTAGCATTGCCTTCACAGCCTCCATAGGAAAAACCAATGCAACGACCTTGTTCAGGGTTAAAGTACCAACTTGGAATTGATGCTCTGCAACGCCCAACATCCACAGGTTGCGTACAGGATTCTAGCAGAACTTTTTCAGGGTCTGCAAAATGTGTAAATACTTACTTCAATTCATCTAAAAAACATTCAAACAGTTTAAATGAGTGATGAATGCAGTTGGACAGGGGTTTGAACCTTACTTAAGGTTAATAAAAGCTTTTAAATATCACACATTAATCTGAAGTCAAAAAGATGCTTCCTCACCGGAAGTGAATTAGTACTCAAAGAGTTGTTTCTAATACTGACTTAAGAAATGAGTCTTCCTTCAATGACAAAGATGTTGATAGTACTGTTCTGAAGGTTTTGAGAATTTTGGAAGCTAAGTAAATTAGATATCCTAGACATGAAGAATAGTGCAACTTTTGATAAGACTGTATATGTTAGAAAGCATACTATATATATATACACACACACACACACACACAAAACAGGGCCCCGCTTGCTTTAGGGCGTTTTGCTTTACAGCGTTCCGCTAATACGGACATTTCAAATTATGACCAAAACCGGGTGTCATGATTGCTTGGCAGATACAAGATATAGTAATTAAAAGATCAAAACACAATTCACAATCACAAGCTTGTAGCAGAGAAGTTGGACTGGACACGTATGAAGTACGAATGCTGGGATGATGGGGTGGTGTCGGGGGGTGGCTTGGGACCACGGGAGGTTTTCTCCGCTGATCCACAACAAGGCGGCCGCTTGAGGAAAAGAGAATTTTTTTTTCCTTCCCGCAAACTGAACCATGTTAAATGAATTTTATGACGTGTTACATAGAATTGTGCCACAATTCTTCAATCGTGCTATACCCAAATCGTGCCAAATAAACTCGTGCTAAATGACAGTCTACTGTAGTACGTATATCAAATATTCTTACATATCCTGACTGCAAATTAACTTTAACATTCAATGTAATATTAGCATGGCTGAAGCAGTGGATAAATGATACCTCACCTTCCACTTCTGTATCATCTATCTCAGGGTAAGTGTGAGGTGTTGTGGTTAAGACTGCAGGAATTCTTTTGCACCTCTGCTGGCAGAGATGTTTGGAATCAAATCTGAAAACAACAATATATGGATGTAATACATAAAGTACTCTAGAAAATTAATGAATGAAATGACTGTGTATAAGTACAGTGGAACCTCAATATTCATGTCCCTATATTCGTACAACTTGATATTCACCTAGTTTTTTCGAGAAAAATTAGACTCGGTATTCAGACACTGCCCTGATATTTGACCTAAACAAAACAGTCCATCTGGAAGAAGTCCGATGAAAACAAAGCATCACACACTCTCATCAGCTTTCGTTTGTTAAACATCGTTCGTACAAACTCCATTAAATTTTTTTATTTCATTGTTATTCTGTGGTGATTTTTAAATATTTTCATTGAAAATAAGTAATCATGGCTCCAGAAAATGAGCAGTGATCCAAACAACCCTAAAAGGAAAGCAGCAAGAACAACATTAAACTGAAAAAAAGAACTCTTGCAAAGTGGGAAAGTGGAACATGTGCGTTGGATCTGGCCACTTAATATGGTATGGCGAAATCCACCATATCATCCATATTGAAAAATAAAGAGGCAATACAAGGGGCTGAAGTGGCAAAAGGAGTGAAAATTCTTGCTGTAAAAACGTCACATATAACTGAAGAAATGGAAAAACTTTTGTTAGTGTGGATTAATGAAAAACAATTGGGTAGTGACAGTGTTTCTGAAACAATAATTTGTGAAGAAGAAAAGCAGTTATATAGTGATCTTAGGTGAGACACATCGGTAAACAGTGCTGAAAGTGATGAATTTAAGGGAAGTAGGGGCTGGTTTGATAGGTTTAAAAAGAGGAGTAGGATAATAGATAAAGCCTGGGGGAAAGTTTCTTTCAGGACAATGAGCTCTGCCTGGAAAAAATTCTGGCCAGACTGTGTGTCAGTCAGAGATTTTGAAGGCTATGAGGCAGACCCTGCAGTGGAGGATATTGTTTCTCTGGGCCAGTTCATGGGTTTGGAAATGGACATTGAGGATGTAGAGGAGCTGGTGGAGGACCACAAGAATGAGCTCACCACAGAAGAACTTCAAGACCTGCACAAGGAGCAGCAAGAAGTGGTTGAGGAAATTTCTTCTTCTTCTTCAGAGGGAAACAGTAAGGCCAACATTTCCACCACAGAAATTATGGAACTGTGTTACCATTGGGCTCAAACACAAGAGCCTGGTGAAAAAATGACATCCTAACATTACTGATGTGAACAGGAGCATCAACCTGTTCAGTGACAATGTTGTTGACCACTTTAGAAAAAATTTGAAAAGTCGTCAAAAGCAGGCAACATTGGACAACTTCTTTAGCAAAGAAAAAAATCAAATGCCAGTGAATCCTGGGTGGCTAACCCTCTGGGGTTAAATATCCAAACAAAATCTTATCTTATCATCTTCAAGTGCTACTGTACAAAGACAGAAAAGAGAAAAAACACCAGATGGGAAGTTACCTGATGTTTTTATGGAAGGTGATACCCATTCCAAACAATAACATCTCTCCACCTTCCTCTTAAACCATCAGCACTCCTCAGTAAAGGTAAAGTGCAGTTAAATTTTCATTTATTTCATGTATTTATTATTTTTATAGTTTTCATGTATGATTTTATCATGCAAATATTATCATACAGGTTTAAATAAGCAATATTTTCACTTAAAATGTTTAATAATTGGTAATTTTTTGGGGTCTGGAACAGATTAATCCAATTTACATTATTTCTTATGGGGAAAATTGATTCAATATTCGTACAACTCACTATTCGAACAGCCTCCTGGAACAGATTAAGTTCAAATATTGAGGTACGGCTGTATTTCATCGTTTCAAGTTAATAATAAAAAAAAATATACAATGTATGTAGAGAAAAATCCTCTTATAAAAGTTAGAATTTTGTATAGGAGGGCCCCGCTTTATGGCGTTTAGCTTTATGGTGATTCGCTAATATGGACATTTCAAACTGCAACCAAAGATGTGTTTATAAGGCTCCCTGATTCGCTGTTATGGCGTTCATGCACCACTCTGTTTACATCCTCCATGAGCTCGCCTTTATCAATTATGTCCAGAAACTTTCAAAAGTTTCAAGTGTTTTAAAGTTGTTGTTTTTTCAACACATCAGTTGTCTCCCACTGAAGCAGGGTGACAAAAAAGAAAGAAACATTTTCACCATCATTCATACATAATCACTCTCTTTTCAGAGACGCCCAGATACGACAGTTCACATGTCACGTCAAACAGCCAATATCCCAAATCCCTCCTCTAAAGTGCAGGCATTGTACTTCCCACCTCCAGGACTTAAAGTCCGGCTAACCGGTTTCCCTGAATTCCTTCACAATGTGAAGACAACTTGTACATAATGTAAGGTGTTTGCATTGTGGGGGAAAACTTCACAAACGTATACATTATACAAAATGAATGCATATGAACGGCGTTTGTATGACCGCCCAACACCTGTTCACTCTCAGTTTGTTTATATTCTCTGCATCTCTCTCGTTTACTATGGCATCTAAAGGTAGTTGTGATAAAAAAAGGAGTCATAAGCCTCTTACTTTAAATGCCAAGTTAGAAATGATTAAAGTCAGTGAACATGGTATGCGAATGGCACTAAGCATAATACAGTGGTACCTCGGTTAACGATATTTTTTCGTTCCAGAATGCTGTTCAAGTGCCATTACCAAACGAATTTATCCCCATAAGGAATAATGTAAAATAGACTAGTCCTTTTAGACCCCCAAAAATACACTTACAAAAGCATTTAAAAAAATAAACTTACATAAAAGGGCGAGTTTGGGAACCATCGTAAACCAAGGTATCACTGTATATACTAATACAGTGGTCCCTTGGTTTTCGCCGAAAATTCATTCCAGAATGCTGCTCAAGTGCCATTACCGAACGAATTTACTTCCTTAAGAAATAATGTCACGTAGGTTAGTCTATTTCGGACCCCCAAAAATACACTTGCAACAGCACTTACGAAAATACACTTACATAAATGTTCGAGTTTGGAGATGCACGAAAATCGAGGGACCACTGTACTAATAATAAAAATCGCTCTGGGGTACTTTAAATACTGTAAATTATGATATTATAGACATTTTCATTAATCCATCTTTAACTCAGTGAACAAGGTATGTCAATGGCAATACTACTCAACCCCTCACCCTACATTAAGACTACAGTGGAACCCCAACTAACGATAGTTCCATATAACGAAAAAATTGTGTAACGAAAGCTTTTTTCGCAAAATATTTTTCTCGTGTAGCGAACATTTATTCGTGTAGTGAACCATACCAGACCTGTCCGCCTGCCCCGCGCAAGCGCAGTGAGGCGGACAGGATGCCAGTCAAGCGTTGTTTACACTTGAGAGAACATTGCCCAGCGCGCTCTTTCAAACATTCACAATACTTTTGTTGTGTTTATTGCTGGTTCAGTGATTGTCACTGTGAAATAAGTCACCATGGCTCCAAAGAAGCTTTACAAGTCGATAAAGGCTATAGCACCAGCCAGTGATAAAGTGTAGCAATGGAAATAAGTCACTCTGTCTTGACTTTTTTGGGTTATCCTAGGTTTTCTACACATATGCTGCTATGTATGATAATCTATGTATAACTGGATTTGTGTATACCTCAATAAACTTATTTAAGTAAGTTAAGCGATTAATCGATAGAAAATGACGACACAAAACTTAACTTCTACAATGTTGTTTGAGATTATAGGGACACTGACAAGAGCGCCGTCCTCTGCCACCATCTCCTCCAAGGTATGTAAGTGTAACTATTTCTTATTTATATAAGTGTGAATATTTCTTATTTATAAATTAAAGTGTAAATATTTCTTATTTATAAATTAAAGTTTAAATATTTCTTATTTATAAATTATGCACATTGTTTGTGTGATAGTGTTGGTGGCTTTCTGCTGAAACCGACTACCACCACGGCTTATGGTCAGTGGCCCTTATACCCAACAACAACAAACACACTACCACCAGTCATACATCGTAATGACATGTTTTATTCACTCTAGAGTTTATATAATGTTTCTGTTATTAATATTGTTTATTATGTCATACTAGATGAATTGTGTTAGAAAATAGAGTTGATATTATTGTCATACTGAAGGACTATTTTGTCCTCTCTCCAAACAAACTCTCTCATACACCAACAAGAGTCTTCAATAAAGGTAAAACTTATTTAACTGTTCATTTGTCCATTATAATTAGTGCTTTATATTTATTTCTCATTGTTTTCTGTATGTAAAACTATAGTATTTATTCTTTAAAAAAAATTAATTTTTTGTGAAAATTTTTGGGTGGAAACGGATTAATTGTATTTACATTATTTCTTATGGGAAATAAGGTTTCGAATTACGAATTTTTCGTGTTAAGAACTAGCTCCTGGAACAGATTAATTTCGTTAGTCGAGGGACCACTGTACAAATATTTTAAAGTAAGTAATGTGTGTACTGTATGTGAATTTAATTTTGTTAATTGTTTTTTATACCTAGTTCTATTGCTAACTTAATATATGATAGCATAAACATGTTATCAGGCATTTATATACATTTAAAAGTGAAAAAAAAGGGGCCCCGCCCCCTGATTCACTTTACAGCGGTAACCTGGAACCTAACCCACTGTATAAGTGGGGCCCTCCTGTATAGTGTGAATTTGTCTAAACTCAAATAAAAATATGAATCCCAAATTATGCAGCACATGAAAATAGTGACAGTACATCATCATCCCTCCTCACACACTTCCATATCAACAAGCAATGACAACTAGAGTACAAGGTAGGTAAGTTAAACTGTAGTAATTTGTACCTAGTAAAATATTTAAAAAGCTGTTTGGCAAATATTTAAGTCTCTGGAACATACCCTAGTTTCCCATACATTCTTTATTTAACACACTGTTAATTTCCATAACATGCTGATTTCTAGGAACTTCCTCCCACATGAGCAAATTTACTGTACATTTATATAAAGTGACGTTATCCATGGAGGCAAAGAAGGGAATGTACGAAAGTATAGTGGTACCAACACTCTTATGTGGGTGTGAAGCATGGGTTGCAAATGCTGCAGCGAGGAGGCGGCTGGAGGCAGTGGAGATGTCCTGTCTAAGAGCAATGTGTCGTGTAAATATTATGCAGAAAATTCGGAGTGTGGAAATTAGGAGAAGGTGTGGAGTTACAAAAAGTATTTGTCAGAGGGCTGAAGAGGGGTTGTTGAGGTGGTTTGGTCATTTAGAGAGAATGGATCAAAGTAGAATGACTTGGAGAGCGAATAAATCTGTAGGGGAAGGAAGGCGGGGTAGGGGTCATACCTTTGATATACCTTTGAAGAGTTTCGAGAGTATCTACTCTCTAAGCCCGGTCATGGGCCAGGCTCGTCTGGTGCTTGCCTGGTCAACCAGGCTGTTGCTGCTGGAGGCCCACTGCCCCACATATCCATCACAGCCTGGTTGATCTGGCACCCGATGAAGATACTTGTCCAGTTTCCTTTTGAAGGCTTCTACACTGGTTCCAGCGATGTTTCGGATATCTTCTGGTAAGATGTTGAATAGTCTGGGACCCCGGATGTTAATACAGTGCTCCCGTATTGTCCCCACCGCACCCCTGCTCCTCACTGGGTTTATTTTACACTTTCTCCCATATCTCTCAGTCCAGTATGTTGTTATGGCAGTGTGCAGATTTGGGACCAGGCCCTCAAGTACTTTCCAAGTATATATTAGCAGGGGTGCCACTAGCACGTTGAGGGACAACACAATAAGTGTCAGGGTCCCAAGATTGTTCAACTGCCTCCCAGCATACATCAGGGGGATTACCAACAAACCCCTGGCTGTCTTCAAGCAGGCACTGGACAGACACCTGAAGTCGGTACCTGACCAGCCAGGCTGTGGTTCGTACGTTGGACTGCGTGCGGCCAGCAGTAACGGCCTGGTTGATCAGGCTCTGGTCCAACATGAGGCCTGGTCACAGACCGGGCCGTGGGGGTGTTGACCCCTGGAATTCTCTCCAGGTTCTCTCCAGGTAATATACCACTGTGGATAAAATACTTTGACATATCTTGAACATTTCTGAGTGAGTTGTCTCTGAATTCATTAATTTTATCGCACCCCAGTACATAATGACGCAGGGTGTGACAATAGTCCATCTGGCAAAGTTTACATTTCGTTTGGTCTACATCTGGTGGTGGTGATTTAACCTGCCGAAGATACTTGTAACCCAGCCGGAGGCGGGCGGTAGTGACATCCAAGAGTCTGCTCTGGACAGGCACCTAAAGTCGGTACCTGACCAACCAGGCTGTGGTTTGTACGTTGGACTGTGTGCAGCCAGCAGTAACAGCCTGGTTGATCAGGCTCTGGTCCAACATGAGACCTGGTCACAGACCGGGCCGTGGGGGCGTTGACCCCTGGAATTCTCTCCAGGTAAACTCCAGGTATCTCTCTCTCCTCCGCTCCAATGAGTACATGTTCAAGACTTGAAGGCATTCCCAATAATTTAGATGTTTCAATGGCTCAATGTGAGCCATAAACGATCTCTGAATTTGTTCCAGCTCTGATATTTCTCCTGCCCTGAACGGAGCCGTCAGCACTGAGCAGTATTCTAAGTGAGGGAGCACTAGCGATTTGAAGAGTGTCACCATCGGCATTATTTCCCTTGTTTTGAAAGTTCTCAATACCCACCCTGTCATCTTCCTGGCTGTTGTGATCTTTGTCTTGTTATGGTCTTTAAAAGACAGATCAGCAGACATAATTATTCCCAAGTCCTTAACGTGTTCCTTTCGTTCTATGTGGTGACCCTCTTGCGTTTTGTATATAGTGTTCCTTTTGAGTTCTTCATTTTTTCCATACCTAAGCAGCTGAAACTTATCACCATTGAACGTCATGTTGTTCTCCACTGCCCACTGGAAGACCCTGCTTATGTCCTCCTGTAATTTTTCAGTGTCTTCTACCGTAGTGACTTTCATGCTTATTTTAGTGTCATCTGCAAATGATGATACAAAAGTGTGCTGGGTGTTTTTATCTGTCTGCTATGAGGATGAGAAACAGCAGAGGTGCCAGGACAGTGCCTTCGGGCACTGAGCTTTTGACCTCGCTGATGCTGGATCTTGCCCTGTTCACTACTACTTTTTGTGTTCTGTGTGTTAGGAACTCAAATATCCATCTGCCTACCTTCCCAGTAATGCCTATGGCCCTCATTTTGTGCGCTATCACTCCATGATCGCATTTGTCAAACGAAAAGGTTGGAGGGAGGGGGTAAAGGAGGTTTTGTGGGCGAGGGGTTCGGACTTCCAGCAAGCATGTGTGAGCGTGCTAGATAGGAGAGAATGGAGACAAATGGTTTTTGGGACCTGACGAGCTGTTGGAGTGTGAGCAGGGTAACATTTTGTGAAGGGATTCAGGGAAACCAGTTAATTGATTTAGTTGGACTTGAGTCCTGGAAATGGGAAGTACAATGCCTGCACTTTAAAGGAGGGGTCTAGAATAGTGACAGCTGGGAGGGACTTATTCTCAGCTGTCGTATCTGAGCGCCTCTGCAAAGACAGTGATTATGTATGAGTGTGGTGAAAGTGTTGAATGATGATGAAAGTATTTTCTTTTTGGGGATTTTCTTTCTTTTTGGGTTACCCTGCCTCGGTGGGAGACGGCCGACTTGTTGAAAAAAAAATATATATATATAAAGTGCTCATCTACCCTTCATTCATTACAAGATAAATTGCTTTTGTACTCGTATTATAATAGTATCCGCATCTTGATATAAATATTTGGAAAATTACATATAATAAGAGTAATAAAATACAGTGGACCCTCGGTTAACGAATACCCCGGAAATCGTACAGTTATGTAAGTATAATATTTTAAGTGCATGTGGAAGTATATTTTTGGGGGTCTGAAATAGACTAACCTACGTGATATTTTTTCTTAAGGGAGTAAATTCGTTCGGTAATAGTGCTTGAGCAGACTTCAGGAGTAAAGTTTTTACGAAACTCAGGGGTCCACTGTACATGTAAATAGTACAAATGTGAATACATATTTAACAATATAGATATGGTAATAGCTACTATACAAAGAAAATCTGTACATATTATAATTGCAAACTTTTCTTCTTTTTCTCACATTTCTACCTTAAAAGACATCATCAGAGCTATGTACAGCGTATACTTTACTTTTCTTAATTTCACTGTTTAACGTAATTATAAATGATTACTTTGTGAACCTTTCCTTATATTTACAGTATCAATATATAGTACCTGTTTTTATTTCCTTGACAACCCCCGTAATCAAATTCATAACATTCATCTGAAGAACCATCATAGTAGAACTGACGAAAACTTCCACTGCATGGCCCAATAACCAGCGGAAGCTGACAGATATCTACAAGAAAATTAAAATCCATTGAAAATATAAAAATAAAAATAAATTTTAATGACAACAATGCAAAAATCATCACTTTTTCATTAGTTATACTCACACATATGATACTTTAATATATATAATGCAATAACTGTTAAAACCAGAAGGAATAATTTTAAAAGATATGTGTTTTATTATCATGCACCTGATTCTGATAGTAAAACATGTCATTAGCTCTTTGCATTTTTTAAAATTGACTGTTTAGCCATTCAGCACTATGTCACCCAAATAGATCTCCATTTAGTATTCACCACAATATCATTGGATAGGCAAATTTCATTATGTGCAGAGGTTTGTGTCATGGTGAACTTTCCTCTCTGTGGCTGTAAGCTGGTCCAGTACAGAATCCTTTATCTGAAATTTCAAAAGCTGAAAGTTTTTTTGAGTGTTGACATGACTCACTATAAATGGATCACTAATTCTGTTTTTTTTTTTTCAACAAATCGGCCATCTCCCACCGAGGCAGGATGACCCAAAAAGAAAGAAAATCCCCAAAAAGAAAATACTTTCATCATCATTTAACACTTTCACCTCACTCATACATAATCACTGTCTTTGCAGAGGCGCTCAGATACTACAGTTTAGAATAGTCCCTCCAAACTGTCACTATCCCAGGCCCCTCCTTTAAAGTGCAGGCATTGTACTTCCCATTTCCAGGACTCAAGTCTGGCTAAAACAATCCCTTCACTAAATATTACCCTGCTCACACTCCAACAGCTCATCAGGTCCCAAAAACCATTCGTCTCCATTCACTCAAATCTAACATGCTTGCACACGATTGCTGGAAGTCCAAGCCCCTTGTCCACAAAACCACCCCCTCATTTCAACCTTTTCGAGGATGACCCCTACCCCTCCTTCCTTCCCCTACAGATTTATACGCTCTCCAAGTCGTTCTACTTTGATCCATTCTCTCTAAATGACCAAACCACCTCAACAACCCCTCTTCAGCCCTCTGACTAATACTTTTAGTAACTCCACACCTCCTCCTAATTTCCACACTCTGAATTCTCTGCATAATATTTACACCACACATTGAACTTAGACAGGACATCTCCAATGCCTCCAGCCGCCTCCTCACTGCAGCATTTACAACCCAAGCTTCACACCAATATAAGAGTGATGGTACCACTATACTTTCATACATTCCTTTCTTTGCCTCCATAGATTATGTTTTTTGTCTCCACATATACCTCAACGCACCACTCACCTTTTTTCCTTCATCAATTCTATGGTTAACCTCATTCTTCATAAACCCATCCGCTGACAAGTCAACTCCCAAATATCTGAAAACATTCACTTCTTCCATACTCCCTCTCTCCAATGTGATATCCAGTTTTTCTTTATCTAAATCGTTTGATACCCTCATCACCTTACTCTTATCTTTGTTCACTTTCAACTTTCTACCTTTACATACCCTCCCAAACTCGTCCACTAAACTTTGCAACTTTTCTTTAGAATCTCCTATAAGCACAGTATCATCAGCAAAAAGTAACTGTGTCAACTCCCATTTTCTACTTGATTCCCCATAATTTAATCCCACTCCTCTCCCCAACACCCTAGCATTCACTTCTTTTACAACCCCATCTATAAATACAATGGACCCCCGAGTTTCGGTCATAATTCGTTCCAGAAGGCTGCTCAAGTGCCATTACCGAACGAATTTGCTTTCTTAAGGAATAATGTAAAGTAGGTTAGTCCATTTCAGACCCCCAAAAATACACTTACAAAAGCACTTACAATAATCCACTTATATAATTGTTTGAGTTTTGAGGTGACCGAAACTCGGGGGTCCACTGTATATTAAACAACCATGGTGACATCACACATCCTTGTCTAGGACCTACTTTTACCAGGAAGTAATCTCCCTCTCTCCTACACACCCTAACCTGAGCCTCACTATCCTCATAAAAACTCTTTACAGCCTTCAGTAACTTACTACCTATTCCATACACTTGCAACATCTGCCACATTGCTCCCCTATCCACTCTATTATATGCTTTTTCTAAATCCATAAATGCAATGAAAACTTTCCTACCTTTATCTAAATACTGTTCACATATATGCTTCAATGTAAACACTTGATCTACACATCCCCTACCCACTCTAAAACCTCCTTGCTAATCTGCGATCCTACCCTCTGTCTTACCTCTAATTCTTTCGATAATAACCCTACCGTACACTTTACCTGTTGTCAGCAGCAATTACTCACTGACTACTGCATATTTTGTGCTCTGTGGGGTGAAGATTTTATTGAAAATGTCAAAAAGGCCTATGGGTAATAGTGAAAAGAAAAAGAGGAAGCATTTATGGTTATTTGTATCACAGAAAGTCAAGTTGTTGGAAAAACCTGACAGTGATGTAAGTGTGAAGCATCTGCCTGAATAGTTTGGCATTGGAACAACCATTATCTACCACCTAAAGAAACAGAAGGACAAACTGTTGAAGTTCTTTGCTGAAAGTGATGAACAAAGGCTAATGAAAAATAGAAAAAAACTGTATAGAGGAAAAAATGAAGATCTCAATCGTGTATTGATGGAGCTGATTCATCAGCGTTGGAGTGAGCATATGCCTCTTAACGGAATGCTGATCGTGAAACAAGCAAAAATCTATCATGATGAACTGAATATTCAAGTTAACTGTGAATATTCAGCAGGCTGGTTACAAAAATTTAAGAAAAGGCACAGCATTAAATATTTAAAGATTAGTGGTGATAAAGCATTTGCTGATCGTGAAGCAGCAGAGAAATTCATTGATGTGTTTACCAAGATTGTTGCTGATAAAAATCTAACAGCATAACAAATCTACAATACTGATGAGACATCACTGTTCTGTCATTACTGCTCCAGAAAAACAATGACTACAGCTGATGAGAGAGCTCCTACAGGAGTTAAGGATGCCAAGCAGAGATTAACTGTGCTGGGATGTGCTAATGCAGCAGGCACGTATAAAATAAACTTGCTGTGGTAGGCAAAAGTCTGCATCCTTGCTGTTTTAAAGGTGTGAATACCTTACCAGTCCATTATTATGCTAACAAAAGATCATGGATCACCAGGGACATCTTTTCTGATTGGTACACAAACATTTTGTACCAACAGCTCGTGCCCAGTGCAGGGAAGCTGGACTGGAAAGCAAGTGCAAGATTTTGTTATTCCTTGACAACTGTTTTCTGCTCATCCTCCAGCTGAGCCTCTCATCAAAGATAATGTTTATGGAATGTACTTTTTCCCAAATGTGGCTTCATTAATTCAGCCATGTGACCAAAGCATCCATATAGGATCAATGAAGACTAAGTATAAAGACAATTTCTTGAACAGCATGCTGGCAGCAGTGAACAGAGGCGTGGTTGTGGATGGCTTCAAGGCGTTTACTCTGAAGGTTGCCATATATAAAGCTGCCAATGAATGTTATCATGAAACTAAAAACACCCTTACACATGCCTCTAAGTGAGAAAAAGATGATTTCAGACCTGCTTACATACACAAAAAGTATACCTTCAGAGTTCATCAGTGACCTGGAGGAAGTGGATATCGTAGAAGTTCTTAACATCAATAATGACACTACAGTTGTTCAATCAATGACCGATAATGAAGTAACTGAAATGGTACTGAATCAAGGTGATCCTGATGATAATAGTGACGATGATGATGACACTGTTAACACAGTAGAAAAGGTGCCAATAGATAACATGGTAAAAATGTGTGATGGACTTATTGAAGGACTAAAGCAGTGTGCATTCATAACAGAACAAGAAATCATGTCAGTGTATAAAATCAGAGAGACTGCTGTGACAAAAACCATTGTTATTGAGGCAGATGACACTGGAAGAAACATTATAAAAAACAAAAAGCCATACAGCACAGTGCTTCCTCATCCTTAGAGCATCCCCTTCCAGGTCCCTCAACTGTTTCTGATGTTCTTCCTCAAAGTGATGTCATTGATGATGTACCTTCTCCCTCAAGTTTCTCAGACTTGGCCTAGTTGTAGTGTCTGGGTCTGCTTTCATCTTCTTTTTGTAAGCAGTGATCATGTTTTTTTTTTGGTACAGTACCTGTACAGTACAGTATTGTATTTATACTTGGGTCAAATCCCCAAGGTGTCCCATTTTATAGATACAAATATACAAATATTCCAAAATCTGAAAAAATTCAAAATCCAAAACACTTCCAGTCCCAAGTACTTCAGATAAAGGATTCTGTACTGTATTGCCTTCATGATACATGCTGTACCCTGTACAACTGTTGATTGCTAAAGATATCTCAACTTTTTGCCCAACACTCCTATAGTTATCAGTAAAAGTTGAACACTGTGACATATAGTTTGTAGGATGATATGTGAAAATATGTAAAGTATTCTGAAAGAAAAATTTTTATCATGTAAAATATTGTTGAAGTATAAATCTGGGCATTTATTAAAATATTCTATGGGAAATATGTATATTTCAGATGAATATATGTACAGTGGAACCTCAGTTTTCGCTTGTCCTGGTTTTCGTTGAATTCAGGTTTTCAACGACTTTTTTCGTCAAAATTTTGTCCCAGTTTTTGTTCATCACCTCGGTTTTCGTCGGTCCACTGTACCGAACAAGTCCACCTGCCTGCGCCCACACAAAGCATCCCATGCGTTCTGAGTCAGTCTGGCTTTGTTTCTCATCGAGTGAGCATTATCCTGCGCGTTCATCTGAAACATTTTGTAATAATCCATCGTTTTTTGTGCTTGTTTATTGAATGCGACTGCTAAATAAGCCACCATGAGGCCAAAAAAAGTTCCGAGTGCCAGCCCTTTGATAAAGAAGGCGAGAAACACGATAGAATTCAAGAGGAGGAGGAAGAGAGAGG
The DNA here is from genome assembly GCA_009830355.1 of Cherax destructor. Lineage (NCBI taxonomy): Eukaryota > Metazoa > Arthropoda > Malacostraca > Decapoda > Parastacidae > Cherax > Cherax destructor. The sequence continues at coordinate 14,376 of WNWK01005063.1, read as the reverse complement.
GAAGAATGTGCCTTCTTCAGTGATTAAGGCTTTCAGGGTCCAAATCGTAGTTCTACGCCATGAGTTCAGCTCACTCAGATAAGCTGTGAGCGGTAAATTTGGTCTTAGATATGAGAGAATACATCTATGTGGTAAGTGTGCACCACATAAAACAAATCCTGCAGCACACAGTGCATAATGAGAAAAAAAACAGACCGTAATTTTCTATTAAAACAGCGACTTTGCAGTGTTTTTTCGTATGCTTTTTATAGTTGTATTTGCGATTTCTTGGTATCATTTGATAGAATGGAAGATATATTACAGAAATAGAGATGATTTTGATTGGTTTTAGTAATGGAAATGGCTTGAAACTAAGCTGAAAGTAGCGGAAATGTTAAATTTTTGCTGATGTTCAAAAGTAAACAAATGACCTCACACATCTAATACGTGCCAGCTGGTGGGTCTAATACACGTTCACAAATGTGGTGATATTATTTATACAATTATTACAATATTGCATAATAGTAAATCTTCCATTTTTTTGGTTTGAATAAAATTTTATTATGTGAATAAAAAATAAAAATGTGATTCATTTGAAAAGACTGAAAACGTAACTAATGAGCAGAGTAAATGTTAGTTTAGTGCCAGGAATGCCTGCATTGTTTATTCTGCACTCTATTTTGAAACTGAAATATTTTGAACTTTGTGTTAAACTGGCTAAATTACCAATTTCCGATCACTTTATTTTGTAGTTGAAACAGTTGACTGGGCGATTTCTTGTGCTCAATCGATAGAACAGAAGTAATACTAGCGAAATAGCTAAGAATTTGGTCGACTGGAATAATGTAATAGGCCTAAAATGAGAGTCAAAGTCGGCGATGCGTAAATATTGCTGACGCATCAAAATTCACGAGAGCATAATTCCGTTAATTTTTCATCAAATTTCGTACTTTTTGTTTCATTACCTTCAGAAAATGATTCTCTACCATTTCATAAGAAAAAATAAAAAAAATTTTTTTTGAAAGTTCTTGGACCCTGGTGCACACTTTGAAATTTGGCCTCTGGACCCTGAAAGGGTTAAGGACATGTGTGCAAAGTGGAGTGAGTTGCAAAGTTTTGTGGAGAAATATCACCCTAACAAAGTTGTTGCAAGCCGTGTCTGCAACATGTTCAATGACAATGTCTTGTCCCATTTTAGGCAACTCTTAAAGAGAAGTCAGAAACAGACCTCTCTGGACAGATTTTTTGTGCGACAAGGGTCCAGTGCCAGTGAAAGACAAAGAAGGGAAGTAACCCCGGATAGGGACTTGATACCTGAAGTCCTTATGGAGGGGCATTCCCCTTCCAACCAATACCCTCTCCTCCTCCCTCTTCCCTCCTCATGTCTTACATACGCCAACAAGAGTCTTCAATAAAGGTAAAAGTGATATTAAATATTCATTTATCCATTTCATTAGTCCTTTATATTTATTTCTCATTATTTTCTGTATGTAAAACTATAGTTATTTTCTATGAAATGTATTTTTTGTTAATACTTTTGGGTGTCTGGAACGGATTAATTGGATTTACATTATTTCTTATGGGAAATATTCCTTCTGTTTTCGTCGAATTCAGTTTTCGTCAGACTTTCAGGAACGAATTAATGACGAAAACCCAGGTTCCACTGTATGGGAAAAAATGTGATTGAAAAATGCGGTGGCATCTATTTCATTCTGACGGAAAGACTGGCAATCTATTTTGCCTATAGTATATTGACAAGCCGAATGCCACTTAGCACTCATGTCCAAACATAGATCTACGTTCTTACAACTAGCGCTCCAATAATAGATCAACATTTTATTTTTTTCCTGCCTCCAAATTTGGCACAATTGGCCTGAGATGCCTGGTCAGTATAGAATGGGTCTCAACACTCAATGTGTGCAGTATTAAAAAAAATCTGGGACCATTTAGTACCTTGTGGGAGCACCAGTTCAATTGAGCGCCAGCTAGAGCAAACAGCATGGCAAACACCAGGGATTCACTGATGTCATGTCATATTAACACTCCCCTTTTAAGAGGAAAGTGATGTTGACCCTGAATTTGGTGACTTTGAGATAGATGTGTGAAACATCCTTTCAATTTTGATACCACTGGTAGTGTCATCCTGCCAGAATGTCCTATAACCTATGCCCTAAGTAAAGAGAAACAATTCTGGAACATGTGTAATGTGTGTTTGGCAGGCCGGCTGGCTGGGTGGCCGGCTGGCTGACTGTTCAGTTGGCTGGCTGGCTGGCTGGATGGCTGATTGACTTTGGCTGTCTCTATCTCCATCTGTCTGTCTGTATCTATCACTGTCTCTATCTCTGTCTCTGTCTGTCTATCTCTGCCTCTATCTCTCTCTCTCTGTCTCACAGGTACACATAAATACAGTATAAATTACCTAGAATAACCCCCAAAAAATCCAGACAAAGTGCTATACTGTGCTTGTAGATATAAGGCATAATAAGCATGACTGGCAAGTAATACGCATTTTAAATGCTCAGGAATCAGACATGACGTCTCTGCATTGTGTATAATACCTGTGGTTCATGAGCGGCTCTCTCTCTGAGACAGAAAGAGAGACAAGCAGAGGGACAGGGAAAGACAGACAGAAAGACAGATAAGCAGAGACAGAGATAAACAGAGACAGAGCTAGACAGACAGACAGATAGATAGACAAATAGACAGATAGACATGTTTATGTGTAACAGTAAAAACAAATAAAGCCAAGGCAGTGCACGATATCAAATGCCACTCCACTACTGCACTATCAGCAGTGGAGTGACACTCGTCTTACACCATGCTTCAAGGAGCTTCATATATACAGTGGAACCCCGGTTAACGAACACCCCGGAAATCGTGCAATTATGTAAGTATAATATTGTAAGTGCTTGTGGAAGTGTATTTTTGGGGGTCTGAAATAGACTAACCTAAATGACATTTTTTCTTAAGGAAGTAAATTCGTTCGGTAATGGCACTTGAGCAGGCTTCTGCAATGAATTTTTTTCGTTAACCGGGGTTCCACTGTACTCCAGCATGTCTAAAATATTGCTTGGACCTATAAATACTTTGTATATATTTCTAGACAATAGTATGTGAAAATGGCAACAGCAAGTAAGAGAGAGGTGAAAGTGTATAAACTAAGGGAGGAGAAAGTTAGGGTGAGATATAAGCAACTATTGGCAGAAAGGTTGGTAAATGCAAGTATGAATAGTGGAGGGGGGGGGTTGAAGAGGGTTGGGATCATTTTAAAAATGCAGTATTAGAATGTGGGGCAGAAGTTTGTGGCTATATGAGGGTGGGTGCAGGAGGAAAAAGGAGTGATTGGTGGAATGATGAAGTAAAGGGTGTGATAAAAGAGAAAAAGGTAGCTTATGAGAGATTTTACAAAACAGAAGTGTTGTAAGAAGAGCAGAGTATATGGAGAGTAAAAGAAAGGTGAAGAGAGTGGTGAGAGAGTGCAAAAGGAGAGCAGATGAAAGAGTGGGAGAGGCACTGTCAAGAAATTTTGCTGAAAATAAGAAAATGTTTTGGAGTGAGATAAACAAGTCAAGAAAGCCTAGGGAACGAATGGATTTGTCAGTTAAAAGCAGAGTAGGAGAGTTAGTAGATGGGGAGCTGGAGGTATTGGGTGGATGGCGGGAATATTTCTGAGGAACTTTTAAACGTTGATGAAGAAGAGGTGGTAATTTCCTGCACTGGTCAGAGAGGCATAACATCTTTTAGGAGTGAGGAAGAGCAGGATGTGAGTGTGGGGAAGGTGCGTGAGGCATTATATAGAATGAAAGGGGGTAAAGCAGAAGGAACTGACTGGATCATGACAGAAATGTTAAAAGCAGGGGGAGATATTGTGTTGGAGTGCTTGGTATCTTTGTTTAATAAATGTATGAAAGAGGGGAAGGTACCCAAGGATTGGCAGAGAGCGTGTATAGTTCCTTTATATAAAGGGAAGGGTGACAAAAGAGATTGTAAAAATTATAGGGGAATAAGTTTACTTAGGCCTCACCTTGGTGGCCGAACTGGACGGTAGCTTGGCTGCGTCTAGCTGACTTACGGTCTAGGCTGTCTTGGTGGCAGCTTAGTCTCGTCTAGCTGTTCTACTGTTCGCGGCTGTCTTCGTGGGTGAAATTATTTCTCCATAGGGAAGTGGAACAGAATTCTTCCTCCGTAAGCCATGCGTGTCGTAAGAGGCGACTAAAATGCCAGGAGCAAGGAGCTAGTAACCCCTTCTCCTGTATATATTACTAAATGTTAAAGGAGAAACTTTCGTTTTTCCTTTTGGGCCACCCCGGTTCGGTGGGAAACGGCCGACGTGTTGAAAGAAAGAAGAAAGAAGTTTACTGAGTATACCAGGTACAGTGTACGGTAGGGTTATTATTGAAAGAGTTAGAGGTAAGAAAAAGAGTAGGATTGCAGATGAGCAAGGAGGTTTTAGAGTAAGTAGGAGTTGTGTAGATCAAGTGTTTACATTGAAGCATATATGTGAACAGTAGTATTTAGATAAAAGCTTTCATTGCATTTATGGATTTGGAAAAAGCATATGATAGAGTGGATAGGGGAGCAATGTGGCAGATGTTGCAAGTGTATGGAATAGGTAGTAAGTTACTGAATGCTGTAAAGAGTTTTTATGAGGATAGTGAGGCTCAGGTTAGGGTGTGTAGGAGAGAGGGAGATTACTTCCTGGTAAAAATAGGTCTTAGACAGGGATGTGTAATGTCACTATAGTTGTTTAATATATTTATAGATGGGGTTGTAAAAGAAGTAAATGTTGGGGAGAGGAGTGGGATTAAATTATGGGAAATCAATTACAAAATGGGAGTTGACACAGTTACTTTTTGCTGATGATACTGTGCTTATGGGAGATTTTAAAGAAAAGTTGCGAAGGTTAGTGGACGAGTTTGGGAGGGTGGGTAAAGGTAGAAAGTTGAAAGTGAACAAAGATAAGATTAAGGTGATGAGGGTATCAAAATTTAGATAAAAAAAAAAATTGAATATCACATTGGAGAGAGGGAGTATGGAAGAAGTGAATGTTTTCAGATATTTGGGAGTTGACTTGTCAGCGGATGGGTTTATGAAGGATGAGGTTAACCATAGAATTGATGAAGGAAAAAAGGTGAGTGGTGCATTGAGGTATCTGTGGAAACAAAAACGTTATCTATGGAGGCAAAGAAGGGAACATATGAAAGTACAGTGGTACCTCGGTTAACGATATTTTTTCGTTCCAGAATGCTGTTCAAGTGGCATTACCAAACGAATTTATCCCCATAAGGAATAATGTAAAATAGACTAGTCCTCTTAGATCCCCAAAAATACACTTACAAAAGCATTTAAAAAAATAAACTTACATAAAAGGGCGAGTTTGGGGACCATCGTTAACCGAGGTACCATTGTATAGTGGTACCAACACTCTTATATGGGTGTGAAGCTTGGGTTGTAAATGCTGCAGCGAGGAGGCGGCTGGAGATGTCCTGTCTAAGGGCAATGTGTGGTGTAAATATTATGCAGAGAATTTGGAGTGTGGAAATTAGGAGGAGGTGTGGAGTTACTAAAAGTATTTGTCAGAGAGCTGAAGAGGGGTTGTTGAGGTGGTTTGGCTATTTAGAGAGAATGGATCAAAGTAGAATGACTTGGAGAGCCTATAAATCTGTAGGGGAAGGAAGGCGGGGTAGGGGTCATCCTCGAAAAGGTTGGAGGGAGGGGGTAAAGGAGGTTTTGTGGGCGAGGGGCTTGGACTTACAGCAAGAGTGTGTGAGCGTGTTAGATAGGAGTGAATTGAGACAAATGGTTTTTGGGACCTGACAAGCTGTTGGAGGGTGAGCAGGGTAATATTTAGTGAAGGGATTCAGGGAAACCGGTTATTATAGATTTAGCCGGACTTAGAATCCTTAACCCTTTCAGGGTTCAAGGCCATTTTTGGAAGGCGTGCGCCAGTGTCCAAGAATTTAAAAAAAAAAAAATTCTTATTTTTTTCTTATGAAATGGTAGAGAATCTTTTTCTGAAGGTAATAAAACAAAAAGTACGAAATTTGATTGAAAATTGACGAAATTATGCTCTCGCGAATTTTGATGTGTCAGCGATATTTACACATCGGCGATTTTGCCGACTTTGACTCCCATTTTATGCCAATTATATTATTCCAGTCAACCAAATTCTTAGCTATTTCACTAGTATTACTTCTATTCTATCGATTGAGCACAAGAAATCGCCCAGTCAACTGTTTCAACTACAAAATAAAGTGATTGGAATTTGGTAATTTAGCGAATTTAACTCAAAGTTCAAAATATTCCAATTTCAAAATAGGGTGCAGAATAAACAATGCAGGCATTCCTGGCACTAAACTAACATTTCCTCTGTTCATTAGTTACGTTTTCAGTCTTTACAAATGAATTCCATTTTTATTTTTTATTCACACAATGAATTTTTATTCAAACCAAAAAATGGAAGATTTACTGTTATGCAATATTGTAATAATTGTACAAATAATATCACCACATTTGTGAACGTATATAAGACCCACCAGCTGGCACGTATTAGACGTGTGAGGTCATTTGTTTACTCTTGAACATCGGCAAAAATTTAACATTTCCGCTATTTTGAGCTCAGGTTCAAGCCATTTCTCTTACTAAAACCAATCAAAATCATCTCTATATCTGTAATATATCTTCCATTCTATCAAATGAGACCAAGAAATCGCAAATAAAACTATAAAAAGTATACACTGCAAAGTCGCTGTTTTAATCGAAAATACGATTTCAGTTTTTTTTCTCTCATTATGCACTGTGTGCTGTAGGATTTGTTTTATGTGGTGCACACTTACCACATAGATGTATTCTCTCATATCTAGGCCCAAATTTACCACTCAAAGCTTATCTGAGTGAGCTGAGCTCATGACGTAAAACTACGGTTTGGACCCTGAACTCAAAGCCGTAGAACTACGGCACGGACCCTGAAAGGGTTAAAATGGGAAGTACAATGCCTGCACTTTAAAGGAGGGGTCTGGGATAGTGACACTTTGGAGGAACTATTCTAAACTGTCGTATCTGAGCGCCTCTGCAAAGACAGTGATTATGTATGAGTGAGGTGAAAGTGTTGAATGATGATGGAAGTATCTTCTTTTTGGGGATTTTCTTTTTTTTTGGGTCACCCTGCCTCGGTGGGAGATGGCTGACTTGTTGAAAAAAAAAAAATAGTATGTGACCAAGGAAGGTGAAAATGTTCACCTGTCAGTGTGTTTGTGACTATTTGAGTACTATTTCAGTACCTAATATTAGTGTCAGAACAAACATTGGCTATGAAATCACAAGAACTACTACAAATTGTAATTATCAGAACATAAAAATTATATAAATTGAAAAAAAAAAAAAGAGAAAAAAGGTATATTGGCAACATTTTCGCAAGCGGCAGGACTCCATGTTGCCGTCAGGTGAGCATCCAGTGCCAAATTTGTGGCCTTATATCTCGGTAAGTACTGACCCTAAATTTTTTTTTTGGTCTTATTACACACAGAAAATTGCCCTCTTTAATTTAATTTTTTTTTTTTTCAAAATATTCGGAGCGAGGGCAGTGAGAACGTAGATCTACATTTGGACAGTTAACGGGTTAAACCAATACTCTGCTGATGGCACTACTATCATTATATCAAACACATAAATTGCTACCTTCAATGCCATAGATTAATGACTAGCGAAAAAAAAGAAAGTCTTCTCTTTGGATGACAACAAATTTGCACTTACTCTTGCTCAGCTATGAAAACTTTGGGGCCCAGTCCCTGGACCCATTATGTACCTCTGTAATCTTTTGACTACCGCCCACAGGATGGGTATGGGGTGCATAATAACGATATTAAACTAACTCTAGTGCTGTACAAAAAAAACATACAGTACTATAATTTATTTGTAAATAAATTAAGCCAAGTGAATGTATAATAAAAATATGCAAACTGAAAGAAAATATGGAGGTGTAAACTTGGAAAATAAATTTAAATTTAACACTCATAATATAAATGCATATCAAATAAAATCTCAGAATCAATAGGCAGATTTTCCAAAATTTGTTACTATGTAGCCTACATTATACTACTTATCCTATTCCTCACACTTTACTATGCACATCTTTATATGGTATGCATGTGCAATAATCACAACCGACCAATAACAGATGCAAAATAACTGTAGGGTGGGGGAGTTAAACGGCAACTCTAGGCCATTGGTGTTGCAGTCAACACTTTGTTAAGAGCTTGCAATGGTGGGACAGACATGGAGAACAGTGAATCTTAATGTGCTAATAAAAGGACAAACAAATCTGGAACAGTCAGCCAAAAAAATAATAAAAGTGTAAATTGCTAAATAAATAAAAAAAATCAAAGAATAATATTTGTGCATAGTTCATGTTCTCAAAATATTGCAAGTTCAACTAATAGAAAGTACAGTGGTACCCCGACTTACGATGGTCCCCAAACTCACCCTTTTATGTAAGTTTATTTTTTTAAATGCTTTTGTAAGTGTAATTTTGGGGGTCTAAAAGGACTAGTCTATTTTACATCATTTCTTATGGAGATAAATTCGTTTGGTAATGGCACCTGAACAGCATTCTGGAATGAAAAAATATCGTAAGTCGGGGTACCACTGTATGGTTAAGCACATCAGTATTTTGGGTAAATTATTATTTAGCCAATTCAATAGAACATGTTACTGTGAGTATTTGGATACCATACATCAACCCAAATGAAGTTGGCAGATCTATTCCTACAAAATTTGTTCCTCATCATATTCTCACAGCAATCACTGTGACTTATTAAAACAGCACATGGAACACAACAGTGTATTTTACATTAACTATTGCATCTTTGCTTCCAATCATGTCCCATTTTAATGTTCTACAAAATATAATTATTGTACTATGCTCTGCTTTTCATTAAATTTCTTGGTTTTGCAAACCATTCCATGTTTTTCACCTGTTGAATTCTAGGCTGATTTTTCTCATTACCAACCTTCCCTACATAAACAACTACATAATTTACAAGCCATCTCGGCAATTAAATTTGTCAACTCTGCCTTCACAGCATTCTAACTCTAACTTTCAGTACTTCCAACTATAAGTTAAATCTCTTCAAAGTCAACAAATGCTTGTTATCTAACTGCATAGTGTCTGGTAAATATTTATTTATAAATTTATAAATGTTTATAAATTCTCTTGTATTCATTGTAACTCCTAAATTTATTTTTCCAATCACCTAAGAGACTGTATATAAAAGCAGCATTCAATTAGTCACTGACTTATTAATCCTAAGATAGTCTTAAGTTTGCCTGAAATGCTCTGCATATTAAGGGGCTTTCTTCATGTACACCTTCATGTTCACCTCTATACAAACATTGTATCATGTTGAAATAAAGGATCTTAGTCTTAATCTTAATAAGTTCTTACCAATAGCTTCACCACATTTCTTTTCACATTCCTGCCGTGATGAGAAGAGATTTTCATTTCCATCACAGCCTCCATACAAGAATTGTTTACATACACCATCCTGACTATCAAAATGCCAATAAGCTTGTAAATTTCCACAGGTTCCTTGGTGTTTTTCAAGGAAGCAAAATTCTGCAAATAAAGGAAATATATTCAAAGTAAATTACTGGTAAGTGCCACTAATAAATGTAATTTTCTTGAGGTAGAATAAAGAGACGAGTTAGTTACACACACATACATTAGCTGGGATGTCACAGGTGCAAAATGAGAAAAAAAAAAGTGCCAAAAGTATACAGTAGTGCTCCACTTTACGGCATTCCGCTAATATGGACATTTCAAATTATGACCAAAACTCGCTATATGGCTCCTCCCACCTGACTTTCTAATACAGTCACTGAGGGCCACCCAGTTTGTTTACATTCTCCATGAGCAAGACTCTCCATTATGTCTGGAAACTTTCCAAAATTTTAAGTATTTTAAAGTTATTTCATATTTTATATATTCTTTCAACAAACCGGCTGTATCCCACCGAGGCAGGGTGGCCCCCCCCAAAAAAAAACTAGTTTTTCTTTTTAAATTTAGTAATTTATACAGGAGAAGGGGTTACTAGCCCCTTGCTCCCGGCATTTTAGTCGCCTCTTACAACACGCATGGCTTATGGAGGAAGAATTCTGTTCCACTTCCCCATGGAGATAAAAGGAAATAAAAAAGAACAAGAACTAGTAAGAAAATAGAAGAAAACCCAGAGGGGTGTGTATATATATATGATTATGCCAAACTCACCCTTTATAAGTTATTTTAAATTTTTTATGTAATTTGGTCAAGATGTTATTACACTTTTAGAGATAAATTCGTTTAAGCCGACAGCATTCAATGAAATATCGTAACGACCATGATATATATATATATTTTTTTTTTAAACATCGCGATTCCACCAAGGCAGGTGGCCCGAAAAGAAAAACTTTCATCATCATTCACTCCATCACTGTCTTGCCAGAAGGGTGCTTTACACTACAGTTATAAAACTGCAACATTAACACCCTCCTTTAGAGTGCCGGCACTGTACTTCCCATCTCCAGAACTCAAGTCCGGCCTGCCGGTTTCCCTGAATCCCTTCATAAATGTTACTTTGCTCACACTCCAACAGCACGTCAAGTATTAAAACCATATGCCTCCATTCACTCCTATCAAATACGCTCACACATGCTTGCTGGAAGTCCAAGCCCCTCGCACACAAAACTTCCTTTACCCTCCCTCCAACCTTTCCTAGGCCGACCCCTACCCGCCTTCCCTCCACTACAGATTTATACACTCTCGAGTCACTCTGTCTCGTTCCATTCTCTCTACATGTCCAAACCACCTCAACAACCCCTCCTCAGCTCTCTGGACAATCGTTTTGGTAATCCCGCACCTCCTCCTAATTTCCAAACTCCGAATTATCTGCATTATATTCACACCACACATTGACCTCAGACATGACATCTCCACTGCCTCCAGCCTTCTCCTCGTTGCAACATTCATCACCCATGCTTCACACCCATATAAGAGCGTTGGTATAACTATACTCTCATACATTCCCTTTACTTCCATGGACAAGGTTCTTTGTCTCCACAGACTCGAAGTGCTCCACTCACCCTTTTCCCTCATCAATTCTATGATTCACCTCATCCTTCATAGACCCATCCGCCGACATGTCCACTCCCAAATATCTGAATACATTCACCTCCTCCATACTCTCTCCCTCCAATCTGATATCCAATCTTTCGTCACCTATTCTTTTTGTTATCCTCATCACCTTACTCTTTCCTATATTCACTTTCAATTTTCTTCTTTTACACACCCTACCAAATTCATCCACCAACCTCTGCAGCTTCTCTTCAGAATCTCCCAAAAGCACAGTGTCATCAGCAAAAAGCAACTGTGACAACTCCCACTTTGTATTTGCTTCTTTATCTTTTTGCCCAACACCTCTTGCCAAGACCCGCATTCACTTCTCTTACAACCCCATCTATAAATATATTGAACAACCACGGTGACATCACACATCCTTGTCTAAGGCCCACTTTTACTGGGAAATAGTCCCTTCTCTCCTACACACTCTAACCTGAGCCTCACTATCCTCATAAAACTCTTCACTGCTTTCAGTAACCTTCCTCCTATTCCATACACCTGCAACATCTGCCACATTGCCCCCTATCTACCCTATCATACGCCTTTTCCAAATCCATAAATGCCACAAAAACATCTTTACCCTTATCCAAATACTGTTCACCTATATGTTTCACTGTAAACACTTGGTCTACACACCCCTACCTTTCCTAAAGCCCCCTTGTTCATCTGCTATCCTGCTTTCTGTTTTACTCTTAATTCTTTCAATAATAACTCTACCATACACTTTACCAGGTACACTCAACAGACTTATTCCCCTATATTTTTGCACTCTCTTTTGTCCCCTTTGCCTTTATACAAAGGAACAATACACGTCTCTGCCAATCCCTAGGTACCTTACCCTCTTTCCATACATTTATTAAATAATAGCACCAACCACTCCAAAATTATATCCCCACCTGCTTTTAACATTTCTATCTTTATCCCATCAATCCCAGCTGCCTTACCCCCTTTCATTCTACCCACTGCCTCACGAACTTCCCCTACACCCACAACTGGCTCTTCCACACTCCTACAAGATGTTATTCCTCCTTGCCTACACACGAAATCACAGCTTCCTGTCTCATCAACATTTAACAAATCCTCAAAATATTCTCTCCATCTTCCCGATACCTCTAACTCTCCATTTAATAACTCTCCTCTCTATTTTTAACTGTCAAATCCATTTGTTCTCTAGGCTTCCTCAACTTATTAATCTCATTCCAAAACTTTTTCTTATTTTCAACAAAATTTGCTGATAACATCTCACCCACTCTCTCATCTGCTCTCTTTTACATTGCTTCACCACTCTTTAACCTCTCTTTTTCTCTCCATATACTCTTCCTCCTTGCATCACTTCTACTTTGTAAAACCTCTCATATGCTAACTTTTTCTCCCTTACTACTCTTTACATCATCATTCCACCAATCGCTCCTCTTCCCTCCCCGCACCCACTCGCCTGTAACCACAAACTTGCTGAACACTCTAACACTACATTTTTAAATCTACCCCATACATTTTCGACCCCATTGCCTACACTCTCACTAGCCCATCTATCCTCCAATAGTTGTTTATATCTTACCCTAACTGCCTCCTCTTTTTAGTTTATAAACCTTCACCTCTCTTTTACTTACTGATTCTATTTTCCTTGTATCCCATCTACCTTTTACTCCCACTGTAGCTATAACTAAAAGTGATCTGATATATCTGTGCCCTCTATAAACATGTACATCCTGAAGTCTACTCAACAGTCTTTTATCTACCAATACATAGTCCAACAAACTACTGTCATTACTGCCTACATCATATCTTGTATACTTATTTATCCTCTTTTCTTAAAATATGTATTACCTATAACTAAACCCCTTTCTATACAAAGTTCAATCAAAGGGCTCCCATTATCATTTACACCTGGCACCCCAAACTTACCTACACCCTCTCTGCATGTTTCTCCCACTTTAGCATTTAGGTCCCCTACACAATTACTCTCTCATTTGGTTCAAAAGTTCCTATACATTCGCTTAACATCTCCCAAAATCTCTCTCTCTCCTCTACACTCCTCTCTTTCCAGGTGCATACACGCTTATATGACCCACTTTTCGCATCCGACCCTTATTTTAATCCACATAATCCTTGAATTTACACATTTATATTCCCTCTTTTCCTTCCATAACTGATCCTTCAACATTATTGCTACCCCTTCCTTAGCTCTAACTCTCTCAGATACTCCTGACTTAATCCCATTTATTTCTCCCCACTGAAACTCGCCTACCCCTTCAGCTTTGTTTCGCTTAGGCCAGGACATCCAACTTCTTTTCATTCATACATCGGCAATCATCTCTTTCTTATCATCCGCACTACATCCACGCACATTCAGACAACCCAATTTATAAAGTTTTTCTTCTTCTCGTTTTTAGTAGATTTGTACAGGAGAAGGGGTTACTAGCCCATTGCTCCCGGCATCTTAGTCGCCTCATACGACACGCATGGCTTACGGAGGAAAGATTCTTTTCCACTTCCCCATGGACAATAGAGAAAATAAAAAGAACAAGAGCTATTAAGAAAAAGAAGAAAAACCTAGATGTGTGTATGTATATATATGCATGTGTATGCCAGTGTAGTGTGACCTAAAGTGTAAGTAGAAGTAGCTAGATATACCTGTTATCCAGCGTGTTTATGAGACAGAAAAAAGACACCAGCAATCCTACCATCATGTAAAACAGTTTCAGGTTTCTGTTTCACAGTCACCTGGCAGGACGGTAGTACCTCCCTGGGTGGTTGCTGTCTACCAACCTACTACCAATAATATGTATATATATATATATATATATATATATATGCGTATATATATATATATATATATATATATACGCAAACATGTACACGTTTATGTATACACACTCATCTGAGTTTTCTTTGATTTTATCTTAATAGTTCTTGTTCTTATTGCTTTTCCCTTTCATATCCATGGGGAAGTGGAATAAGAATCTTTCCTCCGTAAGCCATGCGTGTTGTAAAAGTCAACTAAAATGCCGGAACAATGGGCTAGTAACCCTTTTCCTGTATAGCTTACTAAAAAGAAGAAGAAGAAAACCGTCAAAGTGGGATGTTTGAATGTGCGTGATGTTGTGCGAATGATAAGAAAGAGATGATTGTAGATGTTATGAATGAAAAGAAGCTGGATGTCCTGGCTTTAAGTGAGACAAAGCTGAAGGGGTAGGAGAGTTTCATGGGGAGAAATAAATGGGATTAGATCAGGGGTTTCAAAT
>WNWK01005062.1:100000-127780 GCA_009830355.1 Cherax destructor | reverse complement strand
CCTCTCGCACACAAAACCTCCTTTATCCTCCCTCCAACCTTTTCTAGGCTGACCCTTACCCCGCCTTCCCTCCACTACAGATTTATACACTCTCGAAGTCATTCTATTTTGCTCCATCCTTTCTATATGTCCAAACCATCTCAATAACCCCTCCTCAGCTCTCTGGATAATAGTTTTGGTAATCCCACACCTCCTCCTAATCTCCAAACTACGGATTCTTTGCATTATATTCACACCACACATTGCCCTCAGACATGACATCTCCACTGCCTCCAGCCTTCTCCTTGTTGCAACATTCACAACCCATGTCTCACACCCATACAAGAGTGTTGGTATAACTATACTCTCATACATTTCCCTCTTTGCTTTTGGATATCAGATTGGAGGGAGAGAGTATGGAGGAGGTGAATGTGTTCAGATATTTGGGAGTGGATGTGTCAGCAGATGGGTCTATGAAGGATGAGGTGAATCATAGAATTAACGAGGGGAAAAAGGTGAGTGGTGCAGTGAGGAGCTTGTGGAGACAGAGAACTTTATCCATATATATATATATATATATATATATATATATATATATATATACGTGAAGAATAGGTAAAACGTACGATTTTGGCTTGAATAAGCAACGCTTTTCTTGCCGAATAAGGGAAGCTAAAATTTGGATTAGACTAAATTAAATTGCGCTTGTTATAATAAGGTTAGGTAAGTCTTCTAAGGTTCTTTTGGTACAAAATTATTAATTTTTACATTAACATAAATGAAAACAAAATATATCTTTAAACGTATAAGAGAAATTTTTAGAAAGGACTTAATTTTAAATGAGTTCTTGCTAATTGACCAGTTTTACCTATTCGACACGACATATATATATATAAACTACTGTCAACTTATTCTTTTCTCACATCCTTCCTAAATCTTAAATTTCCGTTTTAGATATTTCCAGTGCCTCTCGCCCACAACGGTGGCACTTCCCTGGCATCATGGTTAATGGCTAGTACCTGGATGGCACACTGCCTGGAAACATCAAATGCTCCTGGCTCACAACCTAAATGCCTAGGTTCAATCCTGGGCTGAGTGAATACCTGGGCATACCTCCTTGACACTTGTTACCTCTGTCCGCTTAGCAGTAAAGAGGTGCCTGGGTGTTAGCACACTGTTGTGGGTGGCATCCCGGGGAAGATGAACAAAGGCTCAACAATAAAAGAAAGTCACACTGCTCAGTTTTCCGGCACTATTGTAGCTTCCGGGGTAATAATAACTACTAATAAAAATATTGATAATTTCTACTAAAATAAAGCAATAATTACTACTGATAATTACAATAAAAAATCCTTCTAATAATTACTAATTAACAAATATCATCAAACAATTGTAATTACTAATAATTATTATAAACAGTAACTGTTAATATTTTCTAATAACAATTTCAACTACCTATTATAATTACTACTAATAAATGCTAATAAAAGACAATAAATATTTTATTTAAAATAAAATTAGTAATAATAAAAGGAAGAAAATTTAAAAATATAAAAATAACAACAACAAAATATTATTATAATCAAAACTAAACGCTAAACCCCAAGGGTCATACAGCTACGCAACAAAATATTAATAACGTAAAAGTATGTGGCTTGCTATGTACAGCACATACTACACATAATGAACATGTTACATACAGCCTTAGTGACCCTCGTGTAGAAGATCGCATTCAAACTATCAACACCCACAACCACCAACCACCACCAACAACGACCCCCAACAACCACCACCAACAACCACCACCAACAACGACCACAACAAACACCAACAACCACCACCCCAACAACCACCACCAACCAGCACCCCCAACAACAACCACCACCACTAACAACCACCACCAACAACAACCACCCCCAACAACCACCACCCCCAACAACCACCAACAACTACAACCACTAACAACCACAACAACCACCAACAACCACAACAACCACCAACTACAACCACCACCTACAACCACCACCTACAACCACAACAACCACCAACAACTACAACCACAACAACTACCAACAACTACAACCACCAACAACCACAACAACCACAGCCACCACCAACAACCACAACCACCAACAACCACAACCACCAACAACCATAACCACCAACAACCATAACCACCAACCACAAAAACCACCACCACCAACCACAACCACCACCAACAACCACACCCACCACCAACAATCACAACCACCACAACCAACAACCACCACCAACAACCACACCCACCACCAACAACCACCACCAACAACCACACCCACCACCAACAACCACCACCAACAACCACACCCACCACCAACAACCACCACCAACAACCAACACCACACCAACAACCACCACCAACACCAACAACACAACCAACAACCTCAACCACCAACATCCACAACAACCACCAACAACCACAACCAACAATCACAACCACCACAACCAACAACCACCACCAACAACCACACCCACCACCAACAACCACCACCAACAACCACACCCACCACCAACAACCACCACCAACAACCACACCCACCACCAACAACCACCACCAACAACCACACCCACCAACCACAACCACCAACATCCACAACAACCACCAACAACCACAACCAAGAAGCTCCTTAGTCAGGCGAGGCTTACCTTGACAAACGTCTTTAGACGAGTTTGAGACGTAGCATGAACGTCGTGAGTGCGTCATCACAGCGACGTTTCCACGACGTACAAACAATAACGTCACAGAACACAACATTCCAAGAAAATAACAACATAAAACATTTGCAGAGTGAGACATTAAACCACATTTTTTTTGTGACTAGCGTTGTGCATGTCGCTTAAATTATAATATAAGGTATAGAAATATATCTCAAGGTGAACACAATACAAAACTGGGTCAATGTTATACTATGTATGTCGTACCGGGGGAGGGGGAGGGGGAGGGGAGGGGGAGGGGGTGGGGGTGGGGGTGGGGGAGGGGGAATATCTGGTGGCCTAGTTATAGTTAGTAGTCCAATACACACGGCATGTTGTATGTGCGTGCGCGCACTTGTGTGTACTCACCTGTATGTAGTTGCAGGGGTTGATTCACAGCTCTTGGCCCCGCCTCTTCGCTGGCCGCTACTAGGTCCATTCTCTCCCGGCTTTAAGAGCTGTATCGTACCTCTTCTTAAAGCTATGTATGGATCCTGCCTCTACCACTTCACTCTCCAGATTGTTCCACTTCCTGGCAACTATAAGGCTGATGAAATACTTCCTAACATCCCTGTGGTTCATCTGAGTCTTCAACTTCCAACTGTGTCCCCTTGTTGTGTCCCATCTCTGGAACATTCTGTCTCTGTCCACCTTGTCGATTCCTCTCAGTATTTTATATGTCGTTATCATATCCCCCCTATCTCTCCTGTCCTCCAGTGTCGTCAGGTCGATTTCCCGTAACCTCTCCTCGTAGGACATACCCCTTAGCTCCGGGACTAGTCTTGTTGCAAACCTTTGCACTTTCTCTAGTTTCCTTACATGCTTAGCTATGTGAGGGTTCCAAACTGGTGCTGCATACTCCAGTATGGGCCTAACGTACACAGTGTACAGGGTCCTGAATGACTCCTTATTAAGATGTCGGAATGCTGTTCTTAGGTTTGCCAGGCGGCCGTATGCTGCAGCAGTTATTTGGTTGATGTGCGCCTCAGGAGATGTGCCCGGTGTTATACTCACCCCAAGATCCTTTTCCTTGAGTGAGGTTTGCAGGCTCTGGCTCCCTAAACTATACTCCGCCTGTGGTCTTCTTTGCCCTTCCCCAATCTTCATGACTTTGCACTTGGTGGGGTTGAATTCCAGGAGCCAGTTGCTGGACCAGGCCTGCAGCCTGTCCAGATCCCTCTGTAG
Organism: Cherax destructor; assembly: GCA_009830355.1. Classification (NCBI taxonomy): domain Eukaryota; kingdom Metazoa; phylum Arthropoda; class Malacostraca; order Decapoda; family Parastacidae; genus Cherax; species Cherax destructor. The sequence continues at coordinate 123,883 of WNWK01005062.1, read as the reverse complement.
TTCTGCCTGGTCCTCTTCCGATTGAATTCTTCTCATCAACTTCACATCATCTGCAAACAGAGACACTTCGGAGTCTATTCCTTCCGTCATGTCGTTCACAAATACCAGAAACAGCACCGGTCCTAGGACTGATCCCTGTGGCACCCCGCTAGTTACAGGCGCCCACTCTGACACCTCGCCACGTACAATGACTCGCTGCTGTCTTCCTGACAGGTATTCCCTGATCCATTGTAGTGTGTGTGTGTGTGTGTGTGTGTGTGTGTGTTTGTGTACTCACCTAATTGTGATTACAGGGGTCGATTCATAGCTCCTGGCCCCGCCTCTTCACTGGTCGCCACTAGGTCCACTCTCTCCCTGCTCCATGAGCTTTATCATACATACCTCTTCTTAAAGCTATGTTTGGTACCTGCCGCCACTACCTCACTTATCAGATTAGTCCACTTCATGACAACTCTGTGACTGAAGAAATACTGTGTGTGTGTGTGGTGTGTGTGAGTGAGTGAGAGAGAGAGAGAGAGAGAGAGAGAGAGAGAGAGAGAGAGAGAGAGAGAGAGAGAGAGAGAATAAATGATAAAGTTAAAAAGAGAAGGATGAGAGAAAGGATGAAGAAAGAGAAAGGAAAGAAGAGAGAAAGACGGAGAAAGACGTGGGCGTTGACCCCCGGAACTCTCCAGGTAATCTCTCCAGAGAATGGGTGTATATGTGTAGGGAGGGGGTGAACGGGTTGCAAGGTAAACAGAGGCAACATGTGTAAGGAAACCATCTTAATATTTCCACATGTGCTGGTATCGAACCCAAGTCCTTCAGATGTGAACTGAAGGCGCTATTTGATCCAAGAGTCCTCAGAGGGGGTGGGGGAAGGTGTAGAAGAGTAAAATAGGTGGGGGTAGGAGGATTATCTATAATCTCCTCTAGAAGTAAAATAAAAATAAAATCTTCCTGTAATAGAGTACATTCATAGTGTGGGCAAGTTTCTTCATATCTGTTGCTATGTTCGACCTGTTGCTATGTTTGACCTGTTGCTATGTTTGACCTGTTGCTATGTTTGACCTGTTGCTATGTTTGACCTGTTGCTATGTTTGATCTGTTGCTATGTTTGACCTGTTGCTATGTTTGACCTGTTGCTATGTTTGATCTGTTGCTATGTTTGACCTGTTGCTATGTTTGACCTGTTGCCATGTTTGACCTGTTGCTATGTTTGACCTGTTGCTATGTTTGACCTGTTGTCATGTTCGACCCGTTGCAATTTTCGACCTGTTGCCATGTTCGACCTGTTGCTATGTTTGACCTGTTGCTATGTTTGACCTGTTGCTATGTTTGACCTGTTGCTATGTTTGACCTGTTGCTATGTTTGACCTGTTGCCATGTTCGACCTGTTGCCATGTTCGACCTGTTGCCATGTTCGACCTGTTGCTATGTTTGACCTGTTGCTATGTTTGACCTGTTGCAATGTTCGACCTGTTGCCATGTTTGACCTGTTGCTATGTTTGACCTGTTGCTATGTTTGACCTGTTGCCATGTTCGACCTGTTGCCATGTTCGACCTGTTGCTATGTTTGACCTGTTGCTATGTTCGACCTGTTGCTATGTTTGACCTGTTGCTATGTTTGACCTGTTGCTATGTTTGACCTGTTGCTATGTTTGACCTGTTGCTATGTTCGACCTGTTGCTATGTTTGACCTGTTACCATGTTCGACCTGTTGCTATGTTTGACCTGTTACCATATTCGACCTGTTGCTATGTTTGACCTGTTGCTATGTTTGACCTGTTGCCATGTTCGACCTGTTGCTATGTTTGACCTGTTGCTATGTTTGACCTGTTGCTATGTTTGACCTGTTACCATGTTCGACCTGTTGCTATGTTTGACCTGTTACCATGTTCGACCTGTTGCTATGTTTGACCTGTTGCTATGTTTGACCTGTTGCCATGTTCGACCTGTTGCTATATTTGACCTGTTGCTATGTTTGACCTGTTGCTATGTTCGACCTGTTGCTATGTTTGACCTGTTGCAATGTTCGACCTGTTGCTATGTTCGACCTGTTGCTATGTTCGACCTGTTGCTATGTTTTACCTGTTGCAATGTTCGACCTGTTGCTATGTTCGACCTGTTGCTATGTTTGACCTGTTGCCATGTTCGACCTGTTACCATGTTCGACCTGTTGCTATGTTTGACCTGTTGCTATGTTTGACCTGTTGCTATGTTTGACCTGTTGCTATGTTCGACCTGTTGCTATGTTTGACCTGTTGCTATGTTTGACCTGTTGCTATGTTTGACCTGTTGCTATGTTTGACCTGTTGCTATGTTTGACCTGTTGCTATCTTTGACCTGTTGCTATGTTTGACCTGTTGCTATGTCCGACCTGTTGCTATGTTTGACCTGTTGCCATGTTCGACCTGTTACCATGTTCGACCTGTTGCTATGTTTGACCTGTTGCTATGTTTGACCTGTTGCTATGTTTGACCTGTTGCTATGTTTGACCTGTTGCCATGTTCGACCTGTTACCATGTTCGACCTGTTGCTATGTTTGACCTGTTGCAATGTTCGACCTGTTGCTATGTTTGACCTGTTGCTATGTTTGACCTGTTGCTATGTTTGACCTGTTGCTATGTTTGACCTGTTGCTATGTTTGACCTGTTGCTATGTTTGACCTGTTGCTATGTTTGACAGGTTGCTATGTTCGACCTGTTGCTATGTTTGACCTGTTGCTATGTTTGACCTGTTGCTATGTTTGACCTGTTGCCATGTTCGACCTGTTACCATGTTCGACCTGTTGCTATGTTTGACCTGTTGCAATGTTCGACCTGTTGCTATGTTTGACCTGTTGCTATGTTTGACCTGTTGCTATGTTTGACCTGTTACCATGTTCGACCTGTTGCTATGTTTGACCTGTTGCTATGTTTGACCTGTTGCTATGTTTGACCTGTTGCTATGTTTGACCTGTTGCTATGTTCGACCTGTAGCTATGTTTGACCTGTTGCAATGTTCGACCTGTTGCTATGTTTGACCTCTTACCATGTTCGACCTGTTGCTATGTTTGACCTGTTGCTATGTTTGACCTGTTGCTATGTTTGACCTGTTGCTATGTTTGACCTGTTGCTATGTTTGACCTGTTACCATGTTCGACCTGTTGCTATGTTTGACCTGTTGCTATGTTTGACCTGTTGCTATGTTTGACCTGTTGCTATGTTTGACCTGTTGCTATGTTTGACCTGTTGCTATGTTCGACCTGTTGCTATGTTTGACCTGTTGCCATGTTCGACCTGTTGCCATGTTCGACCTGTTGCTATGTTCGACCTGTTGCTATGTTCGACCTGTTGCTATGTTTGACCTGTTGCTATGTTCGACCTGTTGCCATGTTCGACCTGTTGCTATGTTTGACCTGTTGCAATGTTCGACCTGTTGCTATGTTTGACCTGTTGCTATGTTTGACCTGTTGCTATGTTCGACCTGTTACCATGTTCGACCTGTTGCTATGTTTGACCTGTTACCATGTTCGACCTGTTGCTATGTTTGACCTGTTGCTATGTTTGACCTGTTGCTATGTTCGACCTGTTACCATGTTCGACCTGTTGCTATGTTTGACCTGTTGCTATGTTTGACCTGTTACCATGTTCGACCTGTTGTTATGTTTGACCTGTTGCTATGTTTGACCTGTTGCTATGTTCGACCTGTTGCTATGTTTGACCTGTTGCTATGTTTGGCCTGTTGCCATGTTCGACCTGTTGCTATGTTTGACCTGTTGCTATGTTTGACCTGTTGCTATGTTCGACCTGTTGCAATGTTGGACCTGTTGCAATGTTGGACCTGTTGCAATGTTCGACCTGTTGCAATGTTCGACCTGTTGCAATGTTCGACCTGTTGCAATGTTCGACCTGTTGCAATGTTCGACCTGTTGCAATATTCTACCTGTTGCAATGTTGGACCGCTTGTTATGGTTTGGTTCCTGGATAAAGGGGTAGTTATATACATAAGTTAGAGCGGGACTCTGAAATGAGCCGAGGTAGGGACTATCACCTATTAATATGTAAAATAAACTTAAAATACTGCCAGCATGCGGCCACACTAGTCTTTTAAATGCGGGTTACATAGTAGGCACCAGCAGTGTGCTGATTCACTATTCTCTACGAGATACATTTACAAGCACCGCAGTATACGTCTACACTTTTCTATAAGAGTCATATGGTGGAAACACCCGGTGTCCTGTTAAGCAGTTTATAAAAAAATGAGTTACATTGTGTGAACACCCGCGGTGTGCTATGAATACATTACACCAGCGGGATAGATGAACAGGTACTAACCAGGAATTTGTCCCTTCAACCTGTTCACCTCCCATTGTTTAGTTAGGTTAATATCTTTATTATGCACCCCATACCCATGGTGTGGGCGGTAGTCAAAAGATTACAGAGGTACATAATGGATCCAGGGACTGGACCCCAAAGTTATGATAGATGAACTAGTTGCAAAGGTAATGAACTCCAGGTAGATCTGTTCAAAATCATGGCAAGTTACAAAGGTAATAAACCATCTACACTCCTATACATGGTTACAATCATGAACAAATTACAAAGTAATGAGCCACTGACACGTCCACACCCGGTCACAATTGTAATGAGTTATAAGTACAAATATTAAGTGGTCATACACCCACACGAGCGCATACAAACACACACACACGAGGGCGCACGCACGGACACGGACACACAAACGTGCACACGAGCATACAAACATACACACACACACACACACACACACACACACACACACACACACACACACACGTGGCAATGCTTTATTTACAGTGAGCAAAGTCAGAGTATTTCTCCAGAATGGTCTGTAATATACCACTGTGGATAAAATACTTTGACATATCTTGAACATTTCTGAGTGAGTTGTCTCTGAATTCATTAATTTTATCGCACTCCAGTACATAATGACGCAGGCTGTGACACACTCCAGTACATGATGACACAGGGTGTGACAATCGTCCATCTGGCAAAGTTGACGTTTCGTTTGGTTTACCTCCCATTGCCAAGGCGCTGTTTGACGACTATTAATTTAGCTTTTCCTTGTGAATATAAAAATAATAATTCTATTACTTTGTTATAACTAGAACCTTGAACAAGCAAGCAGGTTTTGCGCGCATGAGGTCGCCTTGTCTCTCCACACCCCTTCAAGGGAGGGTCCTTGATGCTGGTGAGGGGCTCTTGATCTAGGGGATTGGATATGTGCTCCAGTTCCCGAATTGAGTCTGAATACCTTCAATCTCCCCCACAGGCGCTGTTCAATCCCTATGGGTTTAGCGCTCCCCCAAGATTATAATAATTGTCACTCCACAAAATTCTTACACAATTTCCTGCTTTCACACCATTATGAAGGTCTGGTTGTGAGTTATGATATGACGTCTTAGACGCAGGGATCAGCTGCTGCCAGCTGTGTATCAGCAATGGCGACGGTTATTTAGACAATGCATCCTATAGTCTGCCTGGCCATAGAGAGAGGAGACTCGAGCCTTCACTGTCCAGTGGGCTGAAAGACCCACACGGGTTTAGCGTTTTATAAGTTAAATAAAACTAATATCTTCAAAGCCTGAAGTGTGGCTTATGTACAACAGGTATTTGTATGAAAATGGTTGAGCTGGGAGTAACGGAGTTAGGTAACCCTTCAATACTGGTAAAGGTATTACCTCGTATATAGCATACCCTCCATACAAGAAGTGAACGATTGATGAAGATTAACTCACCGAAATATGTATGTCAACTGAAGTGTGTCCTGTAACCTGCAAGCTGAGGGGCTGTTTGAAGGGCTTACTGTCAACTTGTTAGAGGAACCCAACCCGAGGTACAAATATTTGTTGCTGTGGTGGTTAGCTAGTTTGATAGATTTAAAGTTTATCAACTGTATGTGGATTGTTAAGTTTGTAATTCACTTGTACATTAATCATCAAGGATTAAAGTACTCTCAGTTTATAAGCAGATCAATCCTTGTAGCGGTATATAGTACATATATATAACCATAATTCGTACTTTCTTGGCCTGAAGCCAAACTGGAAAGTGTTAAGAATATAATGTTTAATCACGAATGCGCGTTTATTAATTTATTCCTTATTTCTTCAAAATGATAGACATCTTGTTTACTTACATTGCTGTTTTGCCTATCCGGTACATTGTAGCACGGTTAACGGCCCACTTGTAACCATTAGGCTTTATTTTGGTAGAATTCAAGGTATCTCCATTCTGTCACTTCAGTCCTAAAAGTCTGCATACATTCAAGAGCCACGTTGATGTATCTGTTTATGATTTATCTGTGTTGTGAGGGCTTAAGTTGGGTGCCAGTGTCTGGCTCTCTACCCTCCATTGTGGGGTATTCCCCTTACTCTCGTATTCTTCACATCGTCTTCAAGTTACATTAACTGTAATTATTACCACCTAGACACCTTTGTTATTAAAGATCTCAACCTTTCTTTGGTTGGTTTGTATTCATTCAGTTGTAATCCAGAAATCGCTATTGAGAAGCCACGTGATTTACGGGATAACTGGACAGGCACCTAAAGTCGGTATCTGACTAGCCAGGCTGTGGTTCGTACGTTGGACTGCGTGCGGCCAGCAGTAACAGCCTGGTTGATCAGGCTCTGGTCCAACATGAGGCCTGGTCACGGACCGGGCCGCGGGGGCGTTGACCCCTGGAATTCTCTCCAGGTAAACTCCAGGTAACTGGATTAGAATACACTCTTGACAAACTGTTACGAAACCAGAGACAGACTATATGCTAGAGGGATCAAAGTATTCAATGGAGATATCTTCACTTAACAGATGTCGTATTTATATATCCCAAGAAATCTGTTACAGAGTTCAGAGAAGTATTCTCCCGTCCTGCCAACAATGAGTAACTTCTTCACATACCGTTTGCAGCACATTTTTAAGTTAGGTTAAGTTAAGCTAGGCTAGGCTAGGCTATCCTCATGGTTGATCAAGAGCTTTTCATCAACATCAAAGCAACCTTCTTGAAGAGGGTTACTAGTGGTATTACATGTGTCATGAAGGGTGATGCGTCAGCGTGTCAGAGTGATGTGCCAGCATGTCTGAGTGATGCGTCAGCGTGTCAGAGTGATGTGCCAGCATACCTGAATGATGCGTCAGCATGTCTAAGTGATGTGCCAGCATGTCTGAGTGATGCGTCAGCGTGTCTAAGTGATGCGTCAGCGTGTCTGAGTGATGTGCCAGCATGTCTGAGTGATGCGTCAGCATGTCTAAGTGATGTGCCAGCATGTCTGAGTGATGCGTCAGCGTGTCTAAGTGATGCGTCAGCGTGTCTGAGTGATGCGTCAGCATGTCTGAGTGATGCGTCAGCATGTCTGAGTGATGCGACTGACACCCACCTCAGTAAGACAAGAATGATTAATACATAAAAATTACAATCATATTCGCAGAAAATCACTAAACCCGTTGTGAGGGTTATGTAATGCCGTGGGAAAGGGAGGGAATCTGGTTTGATGCGAGAGGGGGAGGTAGCTTCAATCACTTGAATCAGAAACCCTTCACCAGCATCATTGTAGCCCCTTTGAAGGAGTGTTGTGGAGGGAAACATAGGGTATTTATTTCACAGAGTGTATGAGATAGTTGTTCCTGGTAGTTATTCCATATCTCTGCTGGGCATTCAATCTGTATTCAACACATAATATACAAAAACCACTGTTCATGCCGCCGTAGCCAACTATATGCGTGCTTAGTCACTGCGTTCTAAGCCAACCCTTCTAGTATGAGGGTGGCTACCTAGGTCCTGCGACCTTCTGATATTTCAGAGGGAATAGCTGTTGGTCTTTGTGGAGACGAGAGAGCAGGAACACCTCAGACCACCAGACTCTTTCGTGCCTCTGGCTGGTTCACACCATTCTCTGATCTCTCTATGCGTATGTTACTGGTGTTCTAGCAGAGAATGCTCTCTTCATTCTCTCCAAAACTCTGTTCACTGTTAGGCTTGTCCTTGAACTTTGTAGATAGTACGTATAATGTACGTACGTTCTGATGCTGGGAATATTTGTTAAACCAGAACTATTCTTCTGTGTATACACAGACTCCCTCTTTGACTTTTTGACACCAACTGATTTATTCAAAAACTTTGATAATCCCTCCTTTAGCATTCCTCACAGCCCTTTCTAACTCTCCTCTGTTATCCTCTCCACCCTTGCTACTCTGCTGCGTTGTATAACCCTCTTGGCTTTAGCGCTTCTTTATATTATAATTATAATAAGTAGAATTATTATTCTTATAATTCTACTGTGTATGCTTTTTTTCTCCTCATTTCTGGTTGTTCTTTGACTGCACTTAATGCTGGTTGATAGCACGACTGGGCACTGCAGGAACTTTGAAAAGTACTAGTGTTCGTGATAGGGAGATTATTTTATTTAAGAGACAAATATGAATATTGGTGTCGGTGTAGGTCGGGTGCAAGTCAGGGTGGCAAGGGATGTGGTCGGTGTGTCGGGTGTAGGTCAGGGTGGCAAGAGATGTGGTCGGTGTGTCGGGTGTCAAGAGATGTGGTCGGTGTGTCGAGTGTCAAAAGATGTGGTCGGTGTGTCGGGTGTCAAGAGATGTGGTCGGTGTGTCGAGTGTCAAGAGATGTGGTCGGTGTGTCGGGTGTAGGTCAGGGTGGCAAGAGATGTGGTCGGTGTGTCGGGTGTCAAGAGATGTGGTCGGTGTGTCGGGTGTCAAGAGATGTGGTCGGTGTGTTGGGTGTCAAGAGATGTGGTCGGTGAGTCGGGTGTCAAGATATGTGGTCGGTGTGTCGGGTGTAGGTCAGGGTGGCAAGAGATGTGGTCGGTGTGTCGGGTGTCAAGAGATGTGGTCGGTGTGTCGGGTGTCAAGAGATGTGGTCGGTGTGTCGGGTGTCAAGAGATGTGGTCGGTGAGTCGGGTGTCAAGATATGTGGTCGGTGTGTCGGGTGTAGGTCAGGGTGGCAAGAGATGTGGTCGGTGGTCGGGTGTCAAGAGATGTGGTCGGTGTGTCGGGTGTAGGTCAGGGTGGCAAGAGATGTGGTCGGTGGTCGGGTGTCAAGAATGTGGTCGGTGTGTCGGTGTAGTCAGGTCAAGAGATGTGGTCGGTGTGTCGGGTGTCAAGAGATGTGGTCGGTGTGTCGGGTGTCAAGAGATGTGGTCGGTGTGTCGGGTGTAGAGTGCGGTGGCAAGGTGATGTGGTCGGTGTGTCGGGTGTAGGTCAGGGTGGCAAGAGATGTGGTCGGTGTGTCGGGTGTCAAGAGATGTGGTCGGTGTGTCGGGTGTCAAGAGATGTGGTCGGTGAGTCGGGTGTCAAGAGATGTGGTCGGTGAGTCGGGTGTCAAGATATGTGGTCGGTGTGTCGGGTGTAGGTCAGGGTGGGAAGAGATGTGGTTTGTGTCGGGTTAAGTCGGTGTAGGAGGAAATTTGGTCAAGTATAGATTCTTATATTCACGGGGAAGCATTAAACCTGTATGGACATACAGGAAAGCAGAGGTCTGAGGTAATGTTGTTAGACTCGAATGCCACTTAAATTGCTTTATTAAGATAATGTGGCTTAATAATGAACTCTCATCTCGGAATATGCTTCGTGTTAAGCCACATGAAGTACTAATGTATATGTCAGTGCTCAATAAGTCACATGAAAACAAACAAACAAAAAAAGACAATAGTTGTCTGTATATTTTGACCAACTGAGGTCCTCAGCAGATGGATGTCGAAATATCCGCAGAGCTATTCTTTTTTTGTTCCATGCAGGTTATTTCTTCACACTGAGAAATGTTCATTACACTTTGGTTTTCTAACATATGTTAGTAACATAACTGTTGTTTATCTATTATATCATAGCGAAATTATGAACACTTCACCTGCAACACCGCTGTCCTCTGCAAATATTCTGAACACTACTTCAGAAAATTTAGTTTTGTATTATAGTGTCATGCTGGAACACCGTGTCACTTGACGGAAAGGTTACCGTAATCTTTTTTTTTTCCCGTGATTATATTATTCATGGGAAAGCGCTAAACCCACAAGGGTTATACCGCACCTCGGAAATAGATTATCAGGTCTAATCCGATAAAGGGTAGGGGATGACCTCACTGTGTCACAAATTCATGTTTAAGCGCTAAATCCACGTGGATCCTTCAGCGCAAGACGTGATGGAGACTTGATCCTCCGTCTGCTGATCGTCAGACAGACGCTCTGTACTCACCTAGTTACTTGTATCAAGAGCTTCACCAGCATTTTCGAAGTCTTCCGTGTATATGTTTATACTATTAAATAATTCATAGCAGGTGAGAAACAACTGCAAACTTCTTAGGACGTTTATTGAAGTACAATCACAGGATATACGTACGTACAGTATACACCAAGAGGTATATGTGTGTGTATATATGCTGAATTTATGTTAATCCCTACTTAAAGAATAAAGTATTCTTGTCTGGCGGTGAAGAGGGTACGTACAGCCTTAATGACCTTTTTGTAGTCGATAGGCTTTAAACCCCATTAACCAACCAATCAAGTACAATCAGAGTTTCGGTGACAAATGAGTCACAATCATCAGGACTCATTTCTTCAAGTTCAATAATCTTAGCAGTTAAACAATGATTTAGTTATCCCCATAAAAATACATTTTCAATTTCGTTAAAGGATTAATACAGAAAGACAGTAGTGTGTTTATCATATATTAAACCTAATGAATCACAGACCATCTGGAATAACTAGAGTAATTTTGGTCTTAGATGAGCATCAAAATAAATAATAGAGAACAAACCTAAAATAAAGGAAGGTAACTCAGCACACCAAGCTTTCATTACATTGAATAAAGATTACCGCTGTGAGGACAGGATGAATCCGCTGACTAGTGAATGTGATGTTACTCCCCGCTGACATTGAGAATGCTGAGTGACAGGTGTGATGAGTAACTCCCTGCTGACTGAGTGACAGGTGTGATGAATTACTCCTGCTGACTGAGTGACAGGTGTGATGTGAAGTTATCTCCTGCTGCTGAGTGACAAGGTGTGATGAGATTACTCCGCTGCTAGTGACAGGTGTGATGAATTACTCCTGCTGACTGAGTGACAGGTGTGATGAGTTACTCCCTGCTGACTGATGACAGGTGTGATGAATTACTCCTGCGTGAGCAGGTGAACGCTGTGACATGGAGTTACTCCCTGCTGACTGAGTGACAGGTGTGATGAGTTACTCCCTGCTGAGTGACAGGTGTGATGAGTTACTCCCTGCTGACTGACAGGTGACAGGTGTGATGAGTTACTCCCTGCTGGCTGAGTGACAGGTGATGAGTTACTCCCTGCTGACTGAGCAATAGGTGTGATGAATTACTCCCTGCTAAGTGACAGCTGTGATGAGTTACTCCCTGCTGACTGAGTGACAGGTGTGATGAGTTACTCCCTGCTGACTGAATGACAGGTGATGAATTACTCCCTGCTGACTGAGCCACAGGTGTGATGAATTACTTCCTGCTGACTGAGCCACAGGTGTGATGAATTACTCCCTGCTGACTGAGCCACAGGTGTGATGAGTTACTCCTTGCTGACTGAGTGACAGGTGTGATGAGTTACTTCCTGCTGACTGAGTGACAGGTATGATGAGTTACTTCCTGCTGACTGAGTGACAGGTGTGATGAGTTACTCCTTGCTGACTGACAGGTGTGATGAGTTACTTCCTGCTGACTGAGTGACAGGTGTGATGAGTTACTTCCTGCTGAGTGACAGCTGTGATGAGTTACTTCCTGCTGACTGAGTGACAGGTGTGATGAGTTACTCCCTGCTGACTGAGTGACAGGTGTGATGAGTTACTCCCTGCTGACTGAGTGACAGGTGTGATGAGTTACTTCCTGCTGACTGAGTGACAGGTGTGATGAGTTACTCCCTGCTGACTGAGTGACAGGTGTGATGAGTTACTTCCTGCTGACTGAGTGACAGGTGTGATGAGTTACTCCCTGCTGACTGAGTGACAGGTGTGATGAGTTACTTCCTGCTGACTGAGTGACAGGTGTGATGAGTTACTCCCTGCTGACTGAGTGACAGGTGTGATGAGTTACTCCCTGCTGACTGAGTGACAGGTGTGATGAGTTACTTCCTGCTGACTGAGTGACAGGTGTGATGAGTTACTCCATGATGACTGAGTGACAGGTGTGATGAGTTACTTCCTGCTGACTGAGTGACAGGTGTGATGAGTTACTCCCTGCTGACTGAGTGACAGGTGTGATGAGTTACTTCCTGCTGACTGAGTGACAGGTGTGATGAGTTACTCCCTGCTGACTGAGTGACAGGTGTGATGAGTTACTTCCTGCTGACTGAGTGACAGGTGTGATGAGTTACTCCCTGCTGACTGAGTGACAGGTGTGATGAGTTACTCCCTGCTGACTGAGTGACAGGTGTGATGAGTTACTTCCTGCTGACTGAGTGGCTACACATGTAGCTGACATGCCCCACATACCTTCCGTCATTGCAATGTTTGCCATGTCTTCGTGAGCTTAGTCATTTCACACTACACAAATATGATGCAATCTAGGGAATGATTAAATAGGAATCATCAATATTTATATATACAAGAAAAGTGTCCATATATCAGTACGACGGAGGGAGACTAAGCCTTCTGAGTCATCTATAGATGGTCTCAGAATCTCTTTGGGTTTTGAGACTATCTCCTGCAGAAGCGAGGAGGTCCTAGCATCAGCATAATAATGTGTACATAGAAACTAAGGGGGCAGTAATGAGTACTGAGTAACTAAGGGAGGAGTAATGAGCACTTAGGGAGGAGTAATGAGTACTAACTAAGAGAGAGTTGTGTGTACATAGATGAGTAAAACACACATGCAATAGTTTAGTATCCGTTGTCTCCAGCATTAAAGTCACTTTTGCATTTCAATTAAAGAAGCCTGCCGAGCAGGCGAAATGTCTTGGCAATAAAGATACCAAATTGTTGCACACGTGTCTTACTTATCTATTAAGAGAGGCGTGATGTGTACGCAGTGACTGATGGAGAAGCGTACATGTACACTAGCACCAAGAGGCCGAAGCTTACACATTATTAGCTTCAGCACATATTTACAAAGGTGAGGAACTAAGCATACTTAATAATAATTTCATATATTTAATAAATGAATGAATGAAATCTGTTGTCGTTCAGGTTACAAATATTTATAATTTGAATAAATGTAGAGGAAGTATAAAAACAAGTATACAATACATATGAAGCATAAACAATATAAACAAACATTGAGCATCTACTGACATTACAACAAATGTTTCGTCAACGTAGATTAAACTGTATGTAGAGTTGTAATGCCCACGGGTATGGGCATGAACACACGATATAACGAACAAGCTTTTATTGGGATAATTCTCAGAGTAGAGCTGTATCGAGTCATGATAAAGCTCTGCTCTGAGTGCAACGTGGCCCTTCATAAAAGCTCATTCTGTATATTGTGTCTTCACTACCAGGGTGATGAATGATCGATTTGGGGACCCCTAGATGCTGTGTCGACATCGATGAAGAATGACCTCAGCAAGGGCGCCGAGTCGCTGCACTTTCCATGAAGTGATGGTCTTCAGTTATAATTATAACATTAATAGCACCACAGGATGTCTGAGGAGCTCCACCACCTTATGTAGCAAGGAGAGGTTTTGGCATGACTGAGACGGATGGTGGTATGGCTGTGTTTGATGTTTGGTAAGGTTGCGTTAATTTAAATGTTGATATGGTTATGGTAGATGATGGTATGGCTGTGGTAGGTGATGGTGTGGCTGTAGTAGGTGTCGGTATGATTGTGGTAGGTGTCGGTATGATTGTGGTAGGTGTCGGTATGACTGTGGTAGGTGTCCGTATGATTGTGGTAGTTGTCGGTATGACTGTGGTAGGTGTCGGTATGATTGTGGGAGTTGTCGGTATGACTGTGGTAGGTGTCCGTATGATTGTGGTAGTTGTCGGTATGACTGTGGTAGGTGTCGGTATGATTGTGGGAGTTGTCGGTATGACTGTGGTAGGTGTCGGTATGACTGGTAGTTGTCGGTATGATTGTGGTAGGTGTCGGTATGACTGTGGTAGGTGTCCGTATGATTGTGGTAGTTGTCGGTATGACTGTGGTAGGTGTCGGTATGATTGTGGGAGTTGTCGGTATGACTGTGGTAGGTGTCGGTATGATTGTGGGAGTTGTCGGTATGACTGTGGTAGGTGTCGGTATGACTGGTAGTTGTCGGTATGATTGTGGTAGGTGTCGGTATGATTGTAGGAGTTGTCGGTATGACTGTGGTAGGTGTCGGTATGACTGGTAGTTGTCGGTATAACTGTGGTAGGTGTCGGTATGATTGTGGGAGTTGTCGGTATGACTGTGGTAGGTGTCGGTATGACTGTGGTAGGTGTCGGTATGATTGTGGTAAGTGTTGGTATGACTGTGGTAGGTGATGGGCTTCACACTTGTAGTATCTTCACATGGTGTATTAACCCTGCACCAGGAGTCGCCAGTATGCTTGACATTCTTACTTGGGTCTGGGCACCTTGGTGGCGAAGCTGCCAACGAAGTTGCCAGCTGGGCTGTAGTTGGCCACAACGTAGATCTTACCAGATTTAGAGCGAGCAGTTGCCACGCCCAGTTCCTCACTATCCAGCCACACTACTTGTGTGAAGTGACCTGACCACAACAAAATATCAGTTAGCAACCATGTTAGCATCAATCTTTCTTACCAAACTACGATCAGGGATGACCTATGATCAGAAATAGACTATTAAAACCATGAAATTTTTGTTATGGCAACATTAAACAAAATTTAAAAAAAAAAAAATCTTTATTAACGGGTATTTCATGAAGCAATAAACCCGTGTGGGTCATTTTGTGCAAGGCCTGGTGGAAGCTTGATCCTCCGCTTGCTAATTGCCGACTGGTCTCTAATTAGTTAGGCTGGCTAGACATTAATGGGTACAGAGTGACTGTAACTAACCGGCCCTGAGGTCACTGGGTTCCCTGCCGAACGTGAAGTCTTTGATCTCTTGGTACCACGACTCGACCGCCTCGCTTCCCTTGATTATGTGTTTTGGGTTGGACGACCAGGCGCAGTACAAGTTCTCGCCGTAACTGTTGTTTTGACGGTGCTGCAGGGCGTCTTTCTTGGCAATTGTCTGGGCCCACTCATGAGCGTACTTGCTCAGCTGCAAGCAATCAAGTAGGCATTAACTAGCATTTATATTAAAGCTTATCTTGTCTAAAGAGAACAACACAGCACGCTGATAGTGAGGACATAAGGGTTGAACATAAAACGTAAACATCTGAAGTGTCACACAACCTACAGTGCCCAGATGAAACGTAAAACTATCAAAGGATATGTAATAGTACACTTTGTTTAACAAATATGTGATATTTTATAATTCTGCGCAGTAACAAGTATTCGTGCCTGTATATGTTCTTGTTCATTATCGCTATTAGTGGTGGCCCACAAGAAAATTCAACATCGCTATTCCTCTCAGGACTGACCTTCTTGCTGAGTTTGAGTGGAGGGGCACCATGCTTGGCACGGTATATGTTGTGGGATTTGAGGCAGTCCTCAGCAAAGTCATCATCATCAGAAGAGTCGGAATCGCTGGACGACTTGTGAGTCTTACTGCTGAACAGTGATGTCTTTCCTGAAGACGCCGGCTTCGGGAACCCTCTGATGTCACACAAAACAATTGTTTTTAAGCAGTCATAAGAAAACGAGTAATAAATTCCTAAAAGAAGAGTTTTTTAATAAATAAAGGTATTATAATGTTAAACATTCATTGTGAATATAAAACTATATACGTAAAATAGTAAATTTAATGTGAAATATAAATACTGTATAGATGCTAATAATATTGTTATAATCAAGTTAAGAATTTAACACGAAAGCGTCATACTTGTACATAAGATAACCTGGAGGATGTGAAGCTCCTGGCTCATACCTGACAGGTCCTCCTCACACCTGGCACTCAATCCTCTAAGTCTCTCTTTAACCCAATCTTTTAAAAGTTGCCCAAAATATTTTGCCAGTGGCACTACTTGCCAGTTTGTTCCACTTGTAAAATATTATGTAGACAGAAGTAACCGCACGTTGCCAGTGTACTAATAACAAAAATAATGCACTTTTGTCACACCAGTTTTTTTTTTCAATATTTTTTATTCTTAATCTAAAGTAATTAAACTTGAATCCATTGTTCTGAGTTTTGCCTTGGTTAGATATCTTTAGTATATTTCCTTCTCTGACTTATTTATGACTATCTTCTACTTGTATACCTCGGTCATTTACCTCCTTATTGTATACCTCGGTCATATACCTCTTTATTGTATACCTCGGTCATATACCTCTTTATTGTATACCTCGGTCATATACCTCCTTATTGTATACCTCGGTCATATACCTCTTTATTGTATACCTCGGTCATATACCTCCTTATTGTATACCTCGGTCATATACCTCCTTATTGTATACCTCGGTCATATACCTCCTTATTGTATACCTCGGTCATATACCTCCTTATTCTGTCTTTTATGAGTGTAGGTTTACTACTCTCATTCTATCTTAGTGGGAATAATTTCTAGAAAAGAGATTACCTTCTGCTACAATGGATTAACAATGCATTTATGTCCATTCCATAATATAGCAACTCGTCCTCCTGAAGCCATCTTAGATTTCTTAAATGATATTTGAAACAAATTTCTTGATATACATTATTTAGGTTAGATTAGACTGTCGCTTATTAATGAAAAATAATTAATTATAGCATACTCTAATACCAGTAAATGCAATTATATATAAAGACGTTAAAAAGTTTGGAAGCGAGAAATGGTAAGGGAGACCCTCCGAGCGAACGGTGCAATATAAAAAAAAATCACATTTTCATTCTGGTGTCACTGTCATACATCTTCAGAAAGAAATACTGCTGTTGCTTAAGAGAGTAGGTTCAATATAGAGACCAGAACTGTACAATATACTCCATATAACGTCTCACAGTTGCTCTGACTTCTCACCAACCAGTAGTACTAAACTGTATCTATATTATGTTAACATAACACATGTACATCTTCCAACACACTATGCCCTTGGAAAAAATGACACAAATGCAGTCTAAAGCGACTCTTTATTGTTAACTTGGCCTCCATTCTTTTGTTAAAGATTATCAAGAAAGGGTCAGATTATACTACATTTGTGTCTCTTATAACTTATCAAGTAAAAGAGAATGTCTTACCCTACAGGAGGAACTTGGTCAGCGAACTGGCCCATCCAGTTACCCTGGGGATCGAAGTTAGCCACGACGAAGACCTTGGTGCCTGCCGCGCTCCTCGCCTTGCCCACACCCATCTGTTTGGTATCCTTCCATACCATCTGCGTGAAGTGACCTGCAACCAACACAAGTTTGCTACATTTAAGGCCTTTCAACTGCACGAGGGTCCATTATAAAGAGTACTTAATTCCTAAAAAAAAATAAAACTGTTTTATCTCTAAAATATCAATAGAACTGTATATATATATATATATATATATATATATATATATATATATATATATATATATATATAGCCATGCGTGTATTAAGAGGTGACTAATATGCCGGGAACAAGGGACTAGTAACCCTTTCTCCTGTATAAATTACTAAATGTAAACAGAAGGAAAAACTTTATGAAAGAAATTGTTTCTTCTTTTTCGGGTCGAACTTCCTTGGTGGACAACGGCCGGTGTTATATATATATCAATAACAACACTGCGACTAGGCGAGGACTCGAACCCATGTTGTTTTGGCCCGCCTCATGGCGAGTGAAAATCACATGACGCTCTAATCCACAGAACCACGCAATCCTACAAGAATCACGCACCCAGCAGAGCTAGATGTTTTACCGTGATCCGAGGACATACGGTGGTGTGGACGCCTCTGAGCTAATTTCATTCTACTTCCCGTTTGGTGTACTAGCCTCCACAAGCAGTATAGATATTATTGTAACCATGAACGAGTGGAATTTAATCAATAACAACACTGCGACTAGTCGAGGACTCGAACCCATGTCATTTTGGCCCGCCTCATGGTGAGCGAAAATCACATGAAAACCTCTCGGAACTCATTAGAAGTATATACAGTGCCTGGGAAAAGAGAGCCGCTCCCACTGCTTGGATGAAGAGTCTTTTGTCGGCATCAAGGCGCCTCCCTTTAAGGGAGCTTAGTGAGAAAAAATTCTGGCGAGACTCACCAGACTTGAGGACTGTTCCTTGAGGCTCCACACCAAACTTGTGTTCCTTGCTCTCATCATACCACTTGTCCACTACCTGATCGGCCTTCACCTACGAAACAAGACATTATTATTATTACATTTATGAAAGAGCTAAACATGCTGGGGGTTATACAATTACTGAATTTAAAAGTTAGTTTTATTTGGTTGAGTTTATCCCTTCGCTAAATTCCTCCGACCCGGGAATAGCATATTCCGTTTCTCTTTAATTGCTGTTATCTGCCCTATATAAACTTTAGTACGTATTTCTTCTTAATCGTTGGTGTTGCATTTATGGTTTGCTGTGCCAGCGCAAGTGAACTTCTTGGAAGAAGAGTCGCTCAGGATAAACAAAATTCCAATTACGTATATTACAGTTATTTCATTATAGTGATGATCTATTCAACAATGTTTATGAAGAGTTTACACATTTATACATTCTGTTCCTTGATCTCGCGTCTATTTCTGTCAGCATATATATGCTGAGAGTTTACTATAATCCTTGTTTTTGAGATTCAAGTCGTTTTGTCTAGTGATGAAAAAGTTGCGGGTGCAGCTTGAATGAGCCTAGTGTAGTCGATACGCTTGAACACAATTAAGTTACCTAGTCAAAACAATCTTCGTGGCTAAACTTTCTGCATTTCAGACAACGAACTTGTTCGAGTACAAAGTTTACCTGTCATTCTTGTTCTACCATTTATCATAGAAACAAGACGGACAATGTTCTTCTTTCCTTGTCTTTGCCCTTGACAGATCTTACATTAACAACTCCCTAATGCTTGTACACCTAAATAACACTTACTGTCTTGTCTTTTAACTCAGGAGCATAATAACGCCTCTTGTGTTTAATTATAGTGAAGGTGTCGTTTTACATTGTACTGTCCATTAATTATTTAAACAGTCTTGAACACTTTCAACATCTGCATTTTTTGTTTAAAAGGTTTTACAGTTTCTACATCTTGCGCATCTGCTATGGACGGTCAGTTTGTTGACACTTGTCGAATTCACGGCGTTCATGCAACTTAAGTACAGAGTCCACTACCAAGGAAAAGGATAGGATTTTGTCTGCCGGTGGTTTCCTGGTTTATCATTTCTCGGTTTGTCCTATTTTATGTTCCCCATTCCTTTCTACCAAACTCAGCCCACGATCAACCTCTACATTCGACAACAAATAATAATAAATAAAAGTTGATGAAATATCGAATTAATACTTCTAGCGAGCCTCCTCCTTTCTTAAGATGTAATAACAGAGTCCCATCTGAAATATTTGGTGTGAGTGATGGTATCGTCTAGCTAATGCTTGGTGTGAATAATGCACAGGTATAGTGCCTGCACTCTTCTGAAGGATGAGTGGGGGATGTTGTGGTTCAGTGGGTTATTTGGGCAGTGATGTCTGTGCATTTTGGAAAGCTGACAAAGAAACGAGTGATGGTGAATGAGTTTTTTCTTTGAAATGACCTTAATTGGTGAGGGACGGCCGACGTATTTAAACAAAATAAGTACTTCACATAATGCATTCGCCATCACTCGTTACCTAATTGTTTTTTCAAAAATTGTGCAGAAATCACGATCCAAATTATCCACCGAACCACTATCTCCTTGCTCATCCTTCAGAGTGCAGGCACTACACTTGTTCAAAATATTACTACAATAATAATAATAATAATAATAATTAATAATAATATTTTATTTCAGCATGATACAATATTTATACAGAGATGGGTGACGCTGTTAACGCAGAAAGCCCATAGTTATGCAGTGCAATTATGCATATCTTTATTTGTCAAAACATTCATGCAAGAGACAATATCTAGGGACTAATCAGTGTTGCAAGAGTGACATGACTCGCCTTAAAATCCTTGGTGTTAGAGCTGAGACAGAAGACGTTCTCACCGTACTTGCTGTCTGGGCGGTGAGACAAAGCGTCGTTGGCTGCCAACTTCTTGGCCCATTCTTTAGCGTATTTGTTCATCTGCAGGAGGGGGTGAAGGGGGCGGCCAGAGAAGGTGAGAAGGAAACCACAGCAGGGTGGGGATGGCCACAGAGGCAGCCACAGGAGGCGAAGGTAGTCTCAGTAGAACAGACCACAGAAAGCCACGATGGTCATATAGAGGGAAGGGCAGCCACAGCAGGTGTTGCGAGGGTGATCACAGCAGGTGTTGCGAGGGTGATCACAGCAGGTGTTGCGAGGGTGATCACAGCAGGTGTTGCGAGGGTGATCACAGGACGTACGGGCGAGTGTCCACGAAGCAACGAGGAGGAGGAGGAATGTGAGGAGGATGAGGAAGAGGAAGAGGAAGGGAAGGGTGGACAAATAAGCAGACGCACAGCAGCAACAAAAATAATGGAACGAAAATCAGAAAAGATTGGGCACCAAGTACGTGAAGATAAACAAGAAAATATGAAGCATATTGACAACACATATTTCAAAAGTAAAGCAAAAAGATAAATAATATGCGTCAGAGTAAATTTAAGAGCAATATTGATCAAAGTCACAACATTGAAGATGAACGTTTAAAAAAAGTGAAAATGAGGAAGAATGCAGCGGACCAATTAGATAAAGCACAGAGAAGGGAGGATAAAGTAAAGGGATGGAGGAGGAGGAGGAAGAATAATCCATCGTTAGTATGTTAGTATGGTTAACCCCCACTTGTTACCAGCTACAGTGACACTTGATGTATACTGCCACGTTAACACCATACACCTCTGTTGATTGCGTTAACATAATGTTTCAGTGACGGCAGTGTCTTCCATCCCCCTGCCTCGTCCAGAGATGACACTGCCTCCTCCTGGTTACTTTGTCACTACCAGAAACCATTAGTAAACCGCAAATTATAAGTAATTTAATTTGCATTGCACAAATTTAATGTGTAAATGTAGCAACCAATTATGTGATAACATTATCACACTGTACGTATGTGAACTGATGCAGTAACAAATGTTTTCTTGTAATTTCAGAATATTTGATGTTTTGCAAGTGTATTACACCCCTGTAACTAATACGTATTTGTGGTCTTTTATACGTATACACGGAATAAGATTCCAATCTCTGTCAGTTCATTATTGGATAATGTTTCCTCAATACTATTGTGAAGAAGAGAGAGAAGGAAGATAATGACAGAACTGGTACCGTGGTCCAAGCCAAAATGCTCACACACGTCAATCATCTATTGATGACCCACACTAATCTGTCCTCTAACAGCATACCTGAACGACGCGCCACGGTCTTCACAAGTTCAATAATTACATACAAAAGCAAATATGTATGACGTATTGTTATACTAACATTCAGCTGCACATGTATATCGTGTGACAATATTATATGCTGCCCTACAAAACAGTAAACAACCATTTTCCAAGCGTTACTACCCAGGAAAAATATTATAGACGTCAAGATAAAGCATGTAAGTTTGTGGCAAGCGGTGCCAAATATGGCGGAGTTGATCACCCAGCCAACAGAGCAACACCAGGAGACACTACATGTATGTGTAAGTAGGTGAAGGTCGCCTACCACCTCCATTGAATTATTAATACTCTCCCTGCTTAATTGAAGCAGCATAAACAGGAATCACGGAACGTTAGCAGTAATTACCGGTGTGGCGTACTGAAGACCCCCAGCATCGAGGTCACTCACCACATTTACCAGGTCACGGCCAAAAGTACACTCTATCCTGCCCTCTCAGGGTAACCCAGGCCTCCAGCCCCCTGTACTATCACTCAATAAGTACATCCAAATTCCATATATTCAACGCACAAGTTAATTCATATTCATACGATAAATCGTAATATACCCGCAATTTCTAAATTACCCGCCATTATTTTATCTTTGCGAGGGGTGTTGAGGCCCTCACACCCCAGGGACCCTCCTCTGCCACCTTCTAACTGCCATAAAAACATAACTATGAACTGTGCACAAAAATCTTTACAAGAAATGAGTTCGTAAATTTTAATAGTATAATCATTTATCCTGACATGATAAATATAAGTTTCTTCTCAGGCCATAAGAGGGATGGCAAGGATGGGGATGGGAAGGACTGGGGTAGGACAAAGCATCAAAAAAAAGTTGAGGGTTGACAGGAAGAGAAGGAAGAAAGGTTAAGTAGCCTGACCACTTTGGGTGGGTTTTTAAAGAGTGGTTTGTGTCACACAGTGACGACTTTTTGTATTATATACTCATTATATTCTTTAGGACTAGCCGACAGACGTACCACTATAACCGTATTAGATTTCAAGCCATCATATACGGGTCATAAAACCGACGGTTAATTAAAATTACATGTATTATACAAGTATTAGCTCGGTAAACAACCAGAGTGCTCTGGTTGTTACTACGGAACATTAGGTAGAAGCGTAGTGTTATAACAGTGTAGTATATACATGTAGAGAGTAGCCTCACCAGCAGCATCACCACGAACACCTGAGCGGGAAAGATGGAGCTTCAGTTCATCTTCATGAACAACATAGTTTATTCCTCCAGCCAAATATTTCAATGCCACACACAAACAGAATTACATTTTCATATATATATATATATATATATATATATATATATATATATATATTATATATATATATATAGTTCCAGAGGTGGTACTTATATATATATATATATATATATATATATATATATATATATAATGTGAGTAGTCACGAAAGCGCTTGGAATTCTTCTATTTTTTCATAGTGGTTTTCTTGCATATATATATATATATATATATATATATATATATATATATATATATATATATATATATGTTTACACATCTTCAGAGGAGCTAGAAAGAAGAATCAAGGGAAACATTTTATAGGTTCGTAGGTGAGATGATTGAGTAGGTCTACTGGTCCAAGGTGTGAAGTGAAGGAACACTACAGGAGTCCTACTGTTTGCTCATGGAAAGACCTGACTCGTAGTGCTACGTGCACTGACAATAATGTAAGAAAATTTAAATTCCGAATGTTACTTGTTCTTCTGTTCATGCTTTTCTACATTTAAACTTAAACATGAAGGATGTCGCTTCTCTTAGGAGTCTACAAAATGTGCTTTCAATGTTTTTTTCTTTCTAGTTCCTCTGAAGATGTTTGTGTAAGCTCATGAAAGCGCTCAGATACTTGTTTAATTTTTTTCAGTGAGGATTTTTAACATACACACACACCCACAGACACAGACACAGACACACACACACACACACACACACACACACACACACAAAGAGCAACTGGTTGCATCCTGGAAAAAAAAGAGATCAAATTAATAATAGTAAAGACTGGACAGCAGGGGCACGTCTTGCCTCCGGAGTGTAACTACAGAGAAGTGGAACAATATAGAAATAGCAATTTGTAAGTGCTCCAACGCAGAGAGAGTAGCATAAAACTACAGTTAATAACATCATGGTAAATGTAGTTATTATTAATATACAGAAGAGATCAGGAAGCAGCATATACAGTGACTCTCTCTCACACACACACACATACACACACACTAATAACAGTGTATACACATTAAATCATACACACACAGGAGCTACCACTCCCCTATCATCATATTATCTTAATTAATCCTGGCACATATTTGGCTCTCACCAAACTTGTTAATTAAGAAAGTATTGTGCTCATGGCAAATGTTTATAGAGTAAGTGGACTAGCAAGGTCATGTTGTGGCTCA